>CAJUXJ010000662.1:0-70402 GCA_910589775.1 Avena eriantha | reverse complement strand
AGGAAAAGAAGACACATGCAATGACTCTGGTGGTGGTTTAGGAAAGGAACACACATGCAATGAATCTGGTGGTGGTTTAAGAAAGGAAAACACATGCAAACTCTCGTGGTGGTTTAAAAAAGGAACACACATGCAATGACTCTGGTGGTGGTTTAGGAAAATAAGACACATGCAATGACTCTGGTGGTGGTTTTAAGAAAAGAACACACATGCAATGACTCTGGTGCTGGTTGAGGAAAGGAACACACATGCCATGACTCTGGTGGTGGTTTAAGAAAGTAACACACATGATATGACTTTGGTGGTTTAGGAAAGGAACACATATGCAATGACTCTGGTAGTGGTTTAGGAAAGGAAGACACATGCAATGACTATGGTGGTGGTATAGGAAAAGGAGATACATAAAATGACTCTAGTGGTGGTTTTGGAAAGGAACACACATGCAATGACTCTAGTGGTGGTTTAGGAAAGGAAGACACATGCAATGACTCTGGTGGTGGCTTACGAAAAGAAGAGACATGCAATGACTCTGGTGGTGGTTTAGGAAAGTAAGACACATGTAATGACTCTGGTGTTGGTTTTGGAAAGAAACACACATGCAATGACTCTGGTGGTGGTTTATGAAAGGAAGACACATGCAATGACTCTGGTGGTGGTTTAGGAAACGAACACATATGCAATGACTCTAGTGGTGGTTTAGGAAAAGAACACACATGCAATGACTCTGGTGGTGGTTTAAGAAAGTAACACACATGAAATGACACTAGTGGATCCATGTGGTTTAGAAAAGGAAGACACATGTAGTGACTCTGGTGGTGGTTTAGGAAAGGAACACACATGCAATGACTCCGGTGGTGGTTTAGTAAAGGAACAAACATTGAATGACTCTGGTGGTGGTTTACGAAAGGAACACACATTCAATGACACTGGTGGTGGTTTAGGAAAGGAACACACATGCAATAACTTTGGTGGTGGTTTAGGAAAGGAAGAAAGATGCAATGACTCTGGTGGTGGTTTAGTAAAAGAAGACACATGCAATGACTCTGGTGGTGGTTTAGGAAAATAATACACATGCAATGACTCTAGTGGTGGTTTAGGAAAGGAACACACATTCAATGACTCTGGTGGTGGTTTAGGAAAGGAACACACATTCAATGACTCTGGTGGTGGTTTAGGAAAGGAACACACATGCAATGATTCTGGTGGTGGTTTAGGAAAGGAAGACACATAAAATGACTCTGGTGGTGGTTTAGGAAAACAAGACACATGCAACGACTCTGGTGGTGGTTTAGGAAAGGAACACACATGCAATGACTCTGGTGGTGGTTTAAGAAAGGAACACACATGCAATTACTCTGGTGGTGGTTTAAAAAAGGAACACACATGCAATGACTATGGTGGTGGTTTAGTAAAAGAAGACACATGCAATGACTCTGGTGGTGGTTTAGGAAAATAATACACATGCAATGACTCTGGTGGTGGTTTAGGAAAGGAACACACATTCAATGACTATGGTGGTCGTTTAGGAAAGGAACACACATTCAATGACTTTGGTGGTGGTTTAGGAAAGGAACACACATGCAATGACTCTGGTGGTTTAGGAAAGGAAGATACATAAAATGACTCTGGTGGTGGTTTAGGAAAAGAAGACACATGCAACAACACTGGTGGTGGTTTAGGAAAGGAACACACATGCAATGACTCTGGTGGTGGTTTAAGAAAGGAACACACACGCAATTACTCTGGTGGTTTAAAAAAGGAACACACATGCAATGACTATGGTGGTGGTTTACGAAAAGAAGACACATGCAATGACCATGGTGGTGGTTTAAGAAAACAAGACACATGCAATGACTCTGGTGCTAGTTTAGGAAAGTAACTCACATGCAATGACTCTAGTGGTGGTTTAGGAAAAGGAACACACATGCAATGAATCCGGTAGTGGATTAGGAAAATAAGAGACATGCAATGACTCTGGTGGTGGTTTAGGAAAGGAACACACATTCAATGACTTTTGTGGTGGTTTAGGAAAGGAATACACATCCAATGACTCTCGTGGTGGTTTTGGAAAGGAACACACATGCAATGACTCTGGTGGTGGTTTAGGAAAGTAAGACACATGCAATGACTCTGGTGCTGGTTGAGGAAAGGAACACACATGCCATGACTCTGGTGGTGGTTTAAGAAAGGAACACACATGAAATGAAGACACATGTAATGACTCTGGTGGTGGTTTAGGAAAGGAACACACATGCAATGACTCTGGTGGTGGTTTAGTAAAGGAACAAACATTCAATGACTCTGGTGGTGGTTTACGAAAGGAACACACATTCAATGACACTGGTGGTGGTTTAGCAAACGAACACACATGCAATAACTTTGGTGGTGGTTTAGGAAAGGAAGAAAGATGCAATGACTCTGGTGGTGGTTTAGTAAAAGAAGACACATGCAATGACTCTGGTGGTGGTTTAGGAAAATAATACACATGCAATGACTCTAGTGGTGGTTTAGGAAAGGAACACACATTCAATGACTCTGGTTGTGGTTTAGGAAAGGAACACACATTCAATGACTCTGGTGGTGGTTTAGGAAAGGAACACACATGCAATGACTCTTGTGGTGGTTTAGGAAAGGAAGACACATAAAATGACTCTGGTGGATCCATGTGGTTTAGGAAAACAAGACACAAGCAAGGACACTGGTGGTGGTTTAGGAAAGGAACACACATGGAATGACTCTGGTGGTGGTTTAAGAAAGGAACACACATGCAATGACACTGGTGGATCCATGTGGTTTAGGAAAAGAAGACACGTGCAATGCCTCTAGTGGTGGTTTAGGAAAGGAACAAACATGCAATGAGTCTGGTGGTGGTTTAGGAAAGGAAGACACATAAAATGACTCTGGTGATGGTTTAGGAAAAGAAGACACATGAAATGACTCTGGTGCTGGTTTAGGAAAGGAACACACATGCAATGAATCTGGTGGTGGTTTAAGAAAGGAACACACATGCAATTACTCTCGTGGTGGTTTAAAAAAGGAACACACATGCAATGACTCTGGTGGTGGTTTAGGAAAAGAAGACACATGCAATGACTATGGTGGTGGTTTAGGAAAAGAAGACACATGCAATGACTCTGGTGCTGGTTGAGGAAAGGAACACACATGCCATGACTCTGGTGGTGGTTTAAGAAAGGAACACATATGCAATGACTCTAGTGGTGGTTTTGGAAAAGAACACACATGCAATGACACTAGTGGATCCATGTGGTTTAGAAAAAGAAGACACATGTAGTGACTCTGGTGGTGGTTTAGGAAAGGAACACACATGCAATGACTCTGGTGGTGGTTTAGGAAAGGAACAAACATTCAATGACTCTGGTGGTGGTTTACGAAAGGAACACACATTCAATGACACTGGTGGTTTAGGAAAGGATTACACATGCAATAACTTTGGTGGTGGTTTAGGAAAGGAAGCCAGATGCAATGACTCTGGTGGTGGTTTAGTAAAAGAAGACACATGCAATGACTCTGGTGGTGGTTTAGGAAAATAATACACATGCAATGACTCTGGTGGTGGTTTAGGAAAGGAACACACATCCAATGACTCTGGTGGTAGTTTAGGAAAGGAACACACATTCAATGACTCTGGTGGTGGTTTAGGAAAGGAACACACATGCAATGACTCTGGTGGTGGTTTAGGAAAGGAAGACACATAAAATGACTCTGGTGGTGGTTTAGGAAAGAAGACACATGCAACGAATCTGGTGGTGGTTTAGGAAAGGAACACACATGCAATGACTCTGGTGGTGGTTTAACCAAGGAACACACATGCAATTACTCTGGTGGTGGTTTAAAAAAGGAACACACATGCAATGACTATGGTGGTGGTTTAGGAAAAGAAGACACATGCAATGACCATGGTGGTGGTTTAGGAAAAGAAGACACATGCAATGACCATGGTGGTGGTTTAGGAAAGGAACACACATGGAATGAATCTGGTGGTGGTTTAAGAAAGGAACACACATGCAATGACACTGGTGGAGCCATGTAGTTTAGGAAAAGAAGACACATGCAGTGCCTCTGGTGGTGGTTTAGGAAAGAAACACACATGCAATGACTCTGGTGGTGGTTTAGGAAAGGAAGACACATAAAATGACTCTGGTGGTGGTTTAGGAAAAGAAGACACATGCAATGACTCTGGTGGTGGTTTAGGAAAGGAACACACATGCAACGATTCTGGTGGTGGTTTAAGAAAGAACACACATGGAATGACTCTGGTGGTGGTTTAAAAAAGGAACACACATGCAATGACTATGGTGGTGGTTTAAGAAAGGAACACACATGCAATGACTCTAGTGGTGGTTTAAGAAAAGAAGACACATTCAATGACTCTGGTGCTAGTTTAGGAAAGGAACTCACATGCAATGAATCTGGTGGTGGTTTAGGAAAAGGAACACACATGCAATGACTCCGGGGGTGGTTTAGGAAAAGAAGACACATGCAATGACTCTAGTGGTTTCGGAAAGGAACACACATGCAATGACTCTTGTGGTGGTTTAGGAAAAGATCACACATGCAATGACTCTGGTGGTTGTTTGACAAGTAACGCACATGCAATGACACTAGTGAATCCATGTAGTTTAGGAAAAGAAGACACATGCCATGACTCTGGTGGTGGTTTTGGAAAGGAACACACATGCAGTGACTCTGGTGGTGGTTTAGGAAAGGAAGACACATGCAATGTCTCTGGTGCTAGTTTAGGAAAGGAACACACATGCCATGACTCTGGTGGTGGTTTTGGAAAGGAACACACATCAATGACTCTGGTGGTAGTTTAGGAAAATAAGACACATGCAATGACTCTAGTGGTGGCATAGGAATAGAAGAGACATGCAATGACTCTAGTGGTTGTTTAAGAAACTAACACACATGCAATGACTTTGTTCATGGTTTAGAAAAATAAGACACATGCAATAACTCTGGTGGTTGTTTAGGAAAGGAACACACATTGAATGTCTCTGGTGGTTTAGGAAAGGAACAAACATTCAATCACTCTGGTGGTGGTTTACGGAAGGAACACACATTCAATGACACTGGTGGTGGTTTAGGAAAGGAACACACATGCAATAACTTTGGTGGTGGTTTAGGAAAGGAAGACAGATGCAATGACTCTGGTGGTGGTTTAGTAAAAGAAGACACATGCAATGACTCTGGTGGTGGTTTAGGAAAGTAATACACATGCAATGACTGTGGTGGTGGTTTAGGAAAGGAACACACATTCAATGACTCTGGTGGTGGTTTAGGAAAAAACACACATTCAATGACTCTGGTGGTTGTTTAGGAAAGGAACACACATGCAATGACTCTGGTGGTGGTTTAGGAAAGGAAGACACATAAAATGACTCTGGTGGTGTTTAGGAAAAGAAGACACATGCAACGACTCTGGTGGTGGTTTAGGAAAGGAACACACATGCAATGACTCTGGTGGTGGTTTAAGAAAGGAACACACATGCAATTACTCTGGTGGTGGTTTAAAAAAGGAACACACATGCAATGACTATGGTGGTGGTTTAGGAAAAGAAGACACATGCAATGACCATGGTGGTGGTTTAGGAAAGGAACACACATGGAATGACTCTGGTGGTGGTTTAAGAAAGGAACACACATGCAATGACACTGGTGGATCCATGTGGTTTAGGAAAAGAAGACACATGCAATGCCTCTGGTGGTGGTTTAGGAAAGAAACACACATGCAATGACTCTGGTGGTGGTTTAGGAAAGGAAGACACATAAAATGACTCTGGTGGTGGTTTAGGAAAAGAAGACACATGCAATGACTCTGGTGGTGGTTTAGGAAAGGAACACACATGCAATGATTCTGGTGGTGGTTTAAGAAAGAACACACATGGAATGACTCTGGTGGTGGTTTAAAAAAGGAACACACATGCAATGACTATGGTGGTGGTTTAAGAAAGGAACACACATGCAATGACTCTAGTGGTGGTTTAAGAAAAGAAGACACATGCAATGACTCTGGTGCTAATTTAGGAAAGGAACTCACATGCAATGAATCTGGTGGTGGTTTAGGAAAAGGAACACACATGCAATGACTCCGGGGGTGGTTTAGGAAAAGAAGACACATGCAATGACTCTTGTGGTTTCGGAAAGGAACACACATGCAATGATTCTCGTGGTGGTTTAGGAAAAGATCACACATGCAATGACTCTGGTGGTTGTTTGACAAGTAACACACATGCAATGACACTAGTGAATCCATGTAGTTTAGGAAAAGAAGACACATGCCATGACTCTGGTGGTGGTTTTGGAAAGGAACACACATGCAGTGACTCTGGTGGTGGTTTAGGAAAGGAAGACACATGCAATGTCTCTGGTGCTAGTTTAGGAAAGGAACACACATGCCATGACTCTGGTGGTGGTTTTGGAAAGGAACACACATGCGATGACTCTGGTGGTAGTTTAGGAAAATAAGACACATGCAATGACTCTAGTGGTTGCTTAGGAATAGAAGAGAAATGCAATGACTCTAGTGGTGGTTTAAGAAACTAACACACATGCAATGACTTTGGTCATGGTTTAGAAAAAGAAGACACATGCAATAACTCTGGTGGTTTTTTAGGAAAGGAACACACATTGAATGTCTCTGGTGGTTTAGGAAAGGAACAAACATTCAATCACTCTGGTGGTGGTTTACGGAAGGAACACACATTCAATGACACTGGTGGTGGTTTAGCAAAGGAACACACATGCAATAACTTTGGTGGTGGTTTAGGAAAGGAAGACAGATGCAATGACTCTGGTGGTGGTTTAGTAAAAGAAGACACATGCAATGACTCTGGTGGTGGTTTAGGAAAGTAATACACATGCAATGACTCTGGTGGTGGTTTAGGAAAGGAACACACATTCAATGACTCTGGTGGTGGTTTAGGAAAAAAACACACATTCAATGACTCTGGTGGTTGTTTAGGAAAGGAACACACATGCAATGACTCTGGTGGTGGTTTAGGAAAGGAAGACACATGCAATGACTCTGGTGGATCCATGTGGTTTAGGAAAAGAAGACACATGCAATGACACTGGTGGTGGTTTAGGAAAGGAACAGACATGGAATGACTCTGGTGGTGGTTTAAGAAAGGAACACACATGCAATGACACTGGTGGATCCATGTGGTTTAGGAAAAGAAGACACATGCAATGCCTCTGGTGGTGGTTTAGGAAAGGAAAACATATGCAATGAGTCTGGTGGTGGTTTAGGAAATGAAGACACATAAAATGACTCTGGTGGTGGTGTAGGAAAATAAGACACATGCAATGACTCTGGTGGTGGTTTAGGAAAGGAACACACATGCAATGACTCTGGTGGTGGTTTAAGAAAGGAACACACATGCAATTACTCTGGTGGTGGTTTAAAAAAGGAACACACATGCAATGACTATGGTGGTGGTTTAGGAAAATAAGACACATGCAATGACTCTGGTGGTGGTTTAGGAAAAGAAGACACATGCAATGACTCTGGGGGTGGTTCAGGAAAAGACGACACATGCAATCAATCTAGTGGTTTAGGAAAGGAACACACATGCAATGACTCTAGTGGTGGTTTAGGAAAAGAACAAACATGCAATGACTCTGGTGGTTGTTTGATAAAGTAACACACATGCAATGATACTAGTGAATCCATGTAGTTTAGGAAAAGAATACACATGTCATGACTCTGGTGGTGGTTTTGGAAAGGAACACACATGCAATGACTCTGGTGGTGGTTTAGGAAAGGAAGACACATGCAATGACTCTGGTGCTAGTTTAGGAAAGGAACACACATGCCATGACTCTGGTGGTGGTTTAAGAAAGGAACACACATGGAATGACTCTGGTGGTTTAGGAAAGGAACACACATGCAATGACTCTAGTGGTGGTCTAGGAAAGGAAGACACATGCAATGTCTCTTGTGGTGGTTTAGGAAAAGAAGATACATGCAATGACTCTGGTGGTGGTTTTGGAAACACCAATACCATACAGAATATAAACATTCAACGCATTATTCACTTCAGTAGGTTTTGATATATTGAGCTTATAGCAATTGGAAATACTTTATTTGCATTGGTGGAGTTTTGTTTATGATTTATGTGGCATACATCACTTAATTAAGGAACTTAAGTCCAAGGCTTGGTTCTGTATAATACCATTATATAAAAATGATACCGTCGGTTAGGTAATGATAATATGAATCCAACAAAAGTTGTTTCACTAGTTTATCAAAATCCATTGATTTACTATGCATTTCCTAGTGAATAAAACTCTAGTTTTAGGAAATAATTAATCAAAAAAGTTCTATGAGTCCAAAATTTATTTCCTGGGATGGTTAAGTAGGGTTTGATCGACTGGCTTTGTGAGTGTTGAAATCACTTAGAAATATTTAACAAAATGCGCTCAGGAAATTTCCTATGTCTGTTCTTTGGTTATCTTGTCTTTTTCACCAGATTAAGTCTACAGAATCTATTGATGTGATTCCAAGGGAACATGGTAGGTGTTTTGAAAGCCTTCCTTTAGAATTGGAATCACCCATTTTGGAGTTGTGAAACCCCTATAGTGATTTTTCTACTAAAACAGCCACAAACATATATATATTTAATTCAGAAAAATTAAATCATAGAACAATAAGATTTGAGCTCCTAGTTGTTGGTAGGCCTTGCAGTACCACATCTGTCATAGTTGAAAAGAGGTCAATACAATTAGTGGTTTGGCCTGGAGAATTTTTATAAGGAAGATGTGGGGATTATTTGTTAATTTCACTACTGTAGATCTAGGAATAAAATTACCATGGGGCCAAGGTGTAATGCAAGGTATATTAGATACCTTTCAGAACAAAGTGTAACAACTCCATTTGGATTTATTAAACTCTATGAAAGATTTTCTTGTGGAAATGACACCCTTAGGTATTTAAATTTCTACGATTAATCTAGACATTAGTTTGGTCCACTTCTTGTACTTAATGTTGAGCAAAACATGTGGGTATATACCAAAATTCAGATCTAGGCATATGGTGTGTGATTTCATTTTTAGAAAGATTTAAACCAAAGGCCAAAAATTCTGGATCTAAGAAAATAATTAAAAGACAGGAGCTTCGCGGGATGGGATCTGTGTCTCTGTCGGCCGAGCGACAGCCAACTGGCCCACCCGGGCTCCCTAGCACGCGGGAACATCTGGTTCGAATCCAGCCTAGTGGGCCCCGCCGGTCAGCCCACAGGGTACCGAAGCGGTAAGGAGCGACGGTGGCCGCCCGATCAAATGAAGATCGACGGCCCTGGGCGTCGTCATCCTCCCGACGTGCGGACACGCGGGGAAACCCTAGTGGCGGCGATTTTCGTTGGGGAGGCTCACCAGTGGCGCGGTGAGGGGTCGGCGAGAGCTCAGGGCGACGCAGCAGTCGGCGGCAGTTCCGGTGATGGGCAGAACGATACGGTTCTTCACCAGGAGATGCCTCGCGCGAAGACATTCGAAGCGAGCTTCATCGGAGCTCGACGGTGCCGTTCGAAGATCTGTTCCTGGGAAGTAAAAGGAGGTAGATTAGAGGCAGAAGATCGGGGAGGTTTTAGGAGCATGGCATGTAGAGGAAGAGGAGTGAAGAGGGAGGTACACGGGCGAGATATTGACCAGGGCCAAGGCGTTTTTTCTCCTTATCCTGAGCACGGCAGAGCAGGGCAGGATGGGTGGAGCTCGAGGGTGCTAGGTTAGAAGGGAAGGGAGGAAATGAGGGTCCAGTTGGGGGCCGGGGCAGCCTCTAGCCTAAGAACCCGAGGGGTGGGTGCAAGGGGGACTATGTCCATGGGGACCTTGGTGAGGAGAGCTAGGGTGCTGGTTGGGTGAGCTAGGCGGTGGAGGGGTGTTGTGGGGTACTCGGGTCGAGTAGTGAGTGGTGGAAGGGGTGGTGGTTGCTACTGCACATTTATTTACAAGATTTGAAATAAGTGTCTTATCTCTCTCCTTCCAAGGGACATAGGGCAGGGGGGAATGGGGGCTGCTACAGTACCATATCGACCAGGTCATGGGAGGGTGATGGACTGAGTGATGGTGATGAGGGATGAGGGTTTCCTTTGGTTTTTGGTTAAAGTTTTATCAAGTACCCCATTTTGCCAAAAAGATATACCATGAACAAGTTCTCAAAAGTTGATCTTGGAGAGATGGGACAATGATGCTGGTAGTTAGGTGAGGTCAGGATACACCTCTAGGATTTTACTGAGATTTTTCATATGATATTTGGTGCACTTTTGATCAATTATTCAAAAAGTGCAGAAATGGTTTATAGAAGCTCAATTGATATTTTTACATGGAACAAGGTTGGTTTTTGATGTGAGATGGTTCTAGATACCATATAACACATTGGGGAATTTTCCTGGAATTTATGGAGGAAGAATTTTTTTTTAAAGCAATTATTTCTTATTTCTGCCATTTAAGAATATGGGCAAAAAGAATTATTGAAACTCTTCAAACACATTTATTTTTGGAGTGGGAGGGTAGGGTATGATATATAGGCCTCAAACATGCTTAAAGTTGGGGAAGTGCTTTGGAAAAAACCAAAGTTTTGGAGGTTTTGCCCATTAAATGAATTAAATAGTTTTCGAGACATATTAATTATGGGTATGTAACATCCCAAAACTTTAATCCAAGTTATCAAGATCCAAATCACCCAATTTAGGGTTAACAAAAACTTTTTCCCATTTAAATAATCAAGCATGCATATGTGTGTTGCATTAAATATGAGTTGTTTGGAAATGCCATGGTTGTTTGTTCCAATGGTTTTAAAATGACTCTAAGATGAATTCCACATCATCTAGATCATTCCCAAGCAAAAAGCCAAAGAAAAATAAATCAAAAAGAATAAAATAAAGGAAAATGGTCACTTTGGCCATTTTAATCAACTAGCCCACTTTGGGTGTTCCTATAACTCAATTTCATACAGAAATAATTGTGAATGTTTGCACCCCTTGCTAGTAAAAGTAGAGATCTACCAAGGCCCAATTTGTGATCTTTCAAAAACATTCAAACTCTAATTTTCAATGACATTTGAAAATTGAATCAAGTGTATGTATGTAGATCACACTTTTTAAAAACCATCTAAATGAACTCCATTTGAAAATCCCAAGCAACCAGAGATGCTTAAGCATGTGACAAACAACTCCACCAAATTTCATTTCAAAATTCAAAAGTCGAATTCTTGCGGCCATTTTGTCAAACACCTTGTGAGCAGAATCAAACTGGCCTAACTATTACTGTTTTTGATCAAAAATTGTCAAGCCATTTGAGCCACATTAACCCTCTTAGTACCCCTAGACCCAACCAGGTCATAACCAGCCCCTCCCCTAGTCCCTAGCAGCAGTGGAACGCCACCCTGAGGCCATGATCTCCAGCCAACCGTGCCCAAGCCACAGGAGACCACCAACCCCTCTTCGCCGCTCCAGGAAGCAAGGGGTGACCTCACCGCCGTCCCCTGTCCACCCCACCATCACTGCCACGCCCTGGACCACCGAGGACAAGCCCCGCACTAAGCTCTCTGCGCCACGCCAGAGCGCTACTATAACATCCCAAAACTCTAATCCAACGTTATTAAGATCCAAATCACCAAATTTAGAGTTAACAAAAACTTTTCCATTTAAAATCATTAAGCATTCATATGTGTGTGCATTTAAATTAGGAGTTGCGTTGAATTGCCATGTTTAAGTGATCCATTGGTTGTAAAATGATTCTAAGGTGAATTAAACATCATCTAGATCATTCCCAAACAAATCCCAAAGAAAAAAAAGAATAAAATAAGCAAATGGTCACTTTTGCCATTTTCATCACCATGCCTACTTATTAAGATCCAAATCACCAAATTTAGAGTTAACAAAAACTTTTCCATTTAAAATCATTAAGCATTCATATGTGTGTGCATTTAAATTAGGAGTTGCTTTGAATTGCCATGTTTATGTGATACATTGGTTGTAAAATGATTCTAAGGTGAATTAAACATCATCTAGATCATTCCCAAACAAATCCCAAAGAAAAAAAAAGAATAAAATAAGCAAATTGTCACTTTTGCCATTTTCATCACCATGCCTACTTTGGCTATTCCTAGAACTCAAATCTAAACAGAAACAATTGTGGTTCTTTGCACCCCTTGCTAGTACAAGTAGTGATGAACCAAGGCCCAATTTGTGATCTACCAAAAACATCCAAACACTAAATTTAAATTCATATGTATCTAGATCACACTTATTCAAAAACCACTCAAATGAACTCTATTTTTTAAATCCCAAGCACACCTAGATGCCTAAGCATAAGTTACATCACTCCACCAAAAATCTCCCAAAAATTCAAATATTTTTTTCATGCGGCCATTGGGTCGAACACCTGGCAGACATGAATCACACTCTAGTTCTAGCTCACTGTTTCTACAGGGTTTTGCCACCCATTTGACTTCATTTTACTCCCTCTGTCCTTCCTAACTCTAACCAAAGCTTAATCACCCACCCCCTTGTCCCTAGCAGCAGTGCCATGATGCCCCGAGGACATGCTTGCCGGCCAACCTTGCCAACGCCACAGCAGACCGCCAGCCCCTCTACACTCCTCGATCAACCCCAGCCCCTGGACCACTCCCCAGCAGCGCTGCCCTTTTTCTCGGCGACCAAGCCAGAGCGCGCCAGGGCACGATAGCCGCCAGCACGCAGCAAACCAAGCCCTTGACCCCATACCGCACACGCCGCTCCGACTTGACACGAGCACCCCGCCAGACACGGTCGTGCACCGCCGTGCGACCCACAGTCGCCGAGCGCCGCGTCGAGCACTGCCTCTGTCTCCCAGAGCACGCAACGCTCCTGACCATATGCCACCGCCCCTAGCCGCGCCATTGCGCCGTAGCTGACCGCCAAGGAACCACTAACCGGCCGCCTACCTCACCCACGCCGATAGCCCCCTATGCCGTTGTCACCGACGAGCTCCGCCCACACCTCTCGGTCTCACCGTTGCGTCTATATAAGCAGGCCTCCCCAGCACGAATTACTCACACCATTCCACTCCCCTCTCTCCCCTGAACCTTTCCCCTCTCTCGCCGGACCCAGTCGAGCCGCAGTTCGCTGGAATCTCACAAGAGGAGGCCGCTGTAGAGGACGAGACGCGGTCGTCGATTCCGTCCACTGCAGCCCCTGTCGTGACCTCGCCTGAGTCCACCGTCGCCGTCTAGTTCGATCGCCCGCCTCGCCGCACTAGCTGGAGCCCTGGTACATCCCTAGTAGACCCCCACCGATCGTTTAGGGTTCGGTCTCGCCGGCGACGAGTCCGTCGTCGACGACGACTGTGAGCTGTTGATCCATGTTATAATCGTGTGGCCGAGATTGCTAGATACCGTTTCGGGTTTTAAGTCTCGCTGACAAGCGATACCAACCTGTCAGCCGCCCTCTGTGCTGCTGAGCGTCACTGGGCCAGCCCATTTCCTTTCCCGCGCGACCCATTTAATTAAAATATAGGTTTTTCCATTTTCGTTTAAACTCAATTCTGTCCCTTAGTTTAAACATCAATTCAGGAAGATTTACTGAAACCAAATTGAGTGATTCCAATTTTTTGGAAAGCTGCTGAAAAGATCTATCCAAGCCCGTTAGATGTAATTCATTTAAAGTTAGAGATCTCTCCTAGTAAAAATAACAAGACAGAAGCATTTGCACATTCAAACATTTTTATAAAATCAACCATAATAGCTTTTGAGTTGATTCGAACTCTCAAAAATCACATTTAATCATACCTATCGGAATATGTAATAATATTAAGGTTTACATGCTGTGACTTTGGACTACTACCAAATTAGTGCTATATAGGCATTTCTAGTCACTTTAAATCATTAAATATTAAACTTAAACTTATTAAAATGTGATCCAAACTTTAAATCACATTTCCATATGTTAGAATATGTCGTGATGACATATGTTCACATGATCCCATATTTTAATTGGAGAATATTAAATCTTAGTTATTTTTAATGAGTAGAAATTACTTTTCTCAAATAAAAAGAATGAAGGTAGTTAATAAAACCTTGTGATTCTTGTGATGATAGTAGATCATAAAATGTGTACCTTAGAGTGCTAAGTAGACTAGGTAAGTATTGTTTGGTGATTGTGTATACCATATGTTTTTATAGACGATAGTACCGACCAAACTTTCGAGGAGGAGGAGTTCTACCAAGAGGAGGAGGAACAAAACTTCAACCACTACACTACCCAAGGCAAGCCTAGAACTTCAAGGAAACTAAGCAAGCTAACACTTGCAAGTATTATACTAGAAAGCCATCATTGACAATCAAAGCTAACCATTGCAAGTTAGATAACCTAATCAAGATGCATTAGGCATGCTTTGGGTTATACCATTAGGTACTTATACCTACCCCAAGTTTTGTTTTCAAGCTTTTACTTTCTTTACTTTACCCAAGTCCCTTACTTGTTTGAAGGTAGCATAAAAAGTATAAAACTTGACCTATCTAGATAGCCTTAGATGTCATTCTATGGCATGAGATTGATATTAGCATCCCACCTTAGTGAACACTCTTAACTTAGTAGCTTAGAGCTAAATCAAAACTTGAGTCACTTTAGATGGGAACACTTGGTGAAAATGAATTGTGAAAACCTTGGAATGATGAGTCATTCTATTGAGATGTTTTGACATTTGTTGAGAAACACAAATGGTTTATGATGATGAAAATGTTGAGGCATGAGCCTTAACCCTTTTACAAAAACTGATGGTTGGATTCAGATGCGATACCATTTCAATTTTACCGTACAACCACAATACCTGAATTGGATAAGGCTTAGCCAGAATTTTATATGCATTAGTATTAGTTCCCTCGCGGGAGAGGTTTGATCTAAGGCTACCTCTCGATGTTGTCTACCTATGCAGTTCCCAAGATGACAAATGGTCATGGTTGGGAGGCCATGCTCATAGGAGAGGTGCTTATACTAGGGTGTGTAAAGTAAGGTTATGTTTGATTATCTGCGTACTAAGTATGATGATTCAGGGTTATCCCTGACAGATGTATTGAATCTTGTGGTGAAAGTGTACCACCTCTACAGAGTGTCAAACTATTCGAATAGCCGCGTTCGCGGTTATGGACAGTTGGAGTGGCCATATTGTTTTGTTGTCAGATGTTTTCAAAATGACTTATGAAATGAATGATGAATTTTGACTTGACCACAACAGGGTTGTGACTATGACACTAGCTTCCCAACTTAAGTGATTCTAGAACTTTATTTTATCTTTCTTTGTTTCTGAACTCAGCGTAGGTTTCAAACTTAACTTTACAAGTAAACTTAGAGCTAGCAATCCCACTAGAACTACCTTACTTATTAGTGATAGTTTGCGAGTACTTAAAGAGTACTCATGGATTTTGTCCCTGGCTATTCCTATGGCCAGACTATGAAGGAGACTACCAAGACGAAGGACAGCAGGACGGCTATGATAACTAGGACTATCTTCCATCGTCAACATTGCCTATGCCACTGAAGATGGACCCCACCGCTACGCTTATTATTTATTTCGCTGCTTGTTGTATTAAGACTGGATCATGAGATCCTTTATTCGTGTAAGACCTTATTATGGTTTGTAAGGGATGATGTACTGTGATATCCAATCTGTTATGTCTCGCAAAAATGGTAATCCTGGGATTGTGATGTATGACATAACAGGCATCTAGGATTAAAAATCCGGGTGTTGCCAGCCACACGCCGCGCCTCGGCCACCAGCCCGCACGCGCCGCTCCGCCATGACCACCTCACTCGTCCATACACGCCCGTACCCCACCGCTCGACCCACAGTCGCCAAGAACCACGTCGAGCACCGCCTCTGTCTCTAAGAGCACAAGACGCTCCCGACCGCAATCCACCGCCCCTAGCACCACCATTAAGCTCTAGTTGACCACCAGGGAACCGCCCACCATCCGCCTACCTCGCCCACGCCGATAGCCCCCTGTGCCATCGTCACCGACGAGCTCCCCCATGCTTCTCTGCCTCCTCGCAGCGCCTATATAAGGGAGCCTCCCTAGCACCATTTCATCACACCACCCATCTTCCCTCTCGCCACTAGTCCTTCCCACGTCTCGTCGGAACCGCTCGAGCAGCCGGCCGCCGGAATTTCGTTGGAGATAGCCGTAGCAGAGGAGGAGACGCCCCCATCAATTTCGTCCACCGTCCGGAGCTTCCGCGACTTCGCCTGAGCCCGCCGTCATCTCCATGTTCAAACACCCCCATCGCCAAGCTTGTGGGAGCCCTGGTATGCCCCCACTGCACCCCCGCCGCGGCGTTAGGTTTCTGTCTCATCGGCGACGTGTTCGTCGTCGACGGTGAACATGAGCCGTAGATCTTAGTTCTAATCCTACGGTCTACAATGCCCCGTATCGCTTCGCGTTTGATGAGCCACTGACAGGAGGGACCCCCCTGTTAGAAGTCCTCAGCGCCGCGGAGTGAATCTGGGCAAGCCCGTTAGTGTTCCCGCCTAATCCCGCAGATTCAAATTTAGATTTTTCTATTTTAGCTGAAACTTAGTTCTGTCCCTTAGTTTGAAAATCAATTCAGAGTGTTATACAAATGCAAATTGAGTGATTCCAATTTTGTTGGAAAGGTAATTCAAATCCCTATCCAATCCCATTGGATTTAAATTATTTAGGATTAGAGATCTCTTCTAGTAAAAATAACAAGACAGAAGCTTTTGTACCTTAAAACATTTTTCTAAAATCAACCATAATAGATTTTGAGTTGATTCCACCTCTCAAAAATCACATTTAACCATACCTATCTGAATAAGTAATAATATAAGGTTTGCACGCAGTGAATTTGGACTAGTACCAAAATAATGCTATATAGGCATTTCTAGTCACTTTAAATTTTTAAGTATTAAACTTAAATTTATTAAAATGTGATACAAAATTTAAATCACATTCCCATATATTAGAATATGTGGTGATGACATGTGTCCACATGATCCCATATTTTAATTGGAGAATATTAAATCTTAGTTAATTTCACTGAGTAGAAATTACTTTTCTCAAAATAAAATAAATGAAACTAGTTCATTAAACTTTGTGATGTTTGTGATGATGCTAAATCATCAAATTTGTGCCTAAGAGTACTAAATAGACTAGTTACGTATTGTTTGGTGATTGTGTATCTCGTATGCATTTATAGACGGTAGTACCGACCAAGCTTTCGAGGAGGAGGAGTTCTACCAAGAGGAGGAAGAATATTTCAACCACTACACTACACAAGGCGAGCCATCATTAATAATGCAGGCTAACACTTGCCCCCTTGACTTAAGGAAATGCTTTAGGCATGCTTTAGTTATACCCTTTTTGGACTTATACCAGCCCAAGTCTTATTTACAATCTTTACTTTCTTTTACTTTACCAAAGTTCTTTATTTTGTTTATAGATAGATAGCATAAAAATTATAAAACTTGGCCTATCTAGTTAGACTTAGATGTCATTCTATGGCATGAGATTGAAGATTAGTATCCTGCCTTAGTGAACACTCTTAACTTAGTGGTTTAGAGCTAAACCAAAACTTGATCACTTTAGATGGGAATACTTGGTAAAAATGATTATGAAAACCTTGGAATGATGAGTCATTCTATTGAGATGTTTTCACATGTGTTGAGAAACACAAATGGTTTATGATGCTGGAAATGTTGAGGCATGAGCCTTAGCCATTTAGAAAAACTGATGGTTGGGTTCAGATGCGATACATTTCAAATATACCGTACAACCACAATACCTGAATTGGGTAAGGCTTAGCCAGAAGTTTGTATGCATTAATATGAGTTCCCTCACGGGAGAGGTCTGACCTGAGGCTACCTCTCAATGTTGTCCACAAATGAAGTGCCCAGGATGGCAGATGGCCATGGCTGGGAGGCCAAGCTCATAGGAGAGGTGCTTATACTAGGGTGTGTGATTGAAAGGTTATGTTTGATTATCTGCATACTAAGTATGATGATTCAGGGTTATGATAGATGTATCGAAACTTGTGGTGAAAGTGTACCACCTCCGCGGTTATGGACAGTTGGAGTGGCCATACTATTCCATCGTCAGATGTTTTCAGAATGACTTATGAAATGAATGATGAATCTTGACTTTACCACAACAGGGTTGTGACTATGAAACTAGCTTTGCAACTTAAGTGATTCTAGAACTTTATTTTATCTTTGTTTACTTCTGAACTTAGCTTAGGTTTGAAACTTAACCTTACAAACAAACTTAGAGTTAGCATTCCTACTAGAACTACTTTACTTGTTAGTGATAGTTTGCGAGTACTTAAGGAGTACTCATGGCTTTGTCCCTAGTTATTCTCATGGCCAGACTATGAAGAGGACTACCAAGGGGAAGGACAACCGGATGGCTATGATAACTAGGACTATCTCCCATCGTCAGCATTGCCCGTGACATTGAAGATGGACCCCACTGCTATGATTATTATTTATTCCGCTGCTTGTTGTATTAATACTGGATCATGAGATCCTTTATTTGTGTAAGACCTTATTATTGGTTGTAATGGATGATGTACTGTGATATCCAATTTGTTATGTCTCGCAAAAATGGTAATCCCGAGATTGCGATGTATGGCATAACAGGCATCTAGGATTAAAAATCCGGGTGTTGACAAGTTGGTGTCAAAGCCATCCTGATCATTGGAGACCCTAGTTAGAATGGACGTCCGAACAAAAACTTAGTTTCAAAACCAAAGTGAGTATTTATGAAAACTTATTTCCTCTCTTATCCTTGGGATTCTTTCTCTCAAAAAAATACATGTTCCTCCAAATTCTTACATTACTACATAAAATTTGACACACTTGATCACTTCACTAACTTCTCATCCTAAATTCTTATAGATGGAAGCTCAGTACAACAAGTTTTACCAGTTGGGCACCGGAGGCCAACTAATTTTCGAGAGGGATCATGATGCACTATCTGAGTACTTGGAGCGTCCGCATCCGGAATTCCTTGTAGCTCAACTCAATGGACCCCAGGAGGAGATTTACAATGACTAGTAATTGCTGATCTTTGAGGCAAGTTAGAGGTACCAATGTCCGAGAGGATTCAGTTCTCCGTGAGAGAGAACAAATGGCTAAATGGATTAGCTAGGGAAATGCATGAAGCTCTCGCTCGCCTTTGCGCACAGAATGTTAACTTGATCCAAGGAACCCGCTTTGCTCACTATGCAAGGCGTGATTCTATGGGAATGCCTCTGGAGATGCCAAGTCACCCGAAGTTGAATGCGTCAACTAGAGAACCTTGACTTCCTGTTGTACGACATACAGAAGGAATTGGACAACGCTAGAGAGTACGCCAACCACAACCTCACCATTGCCGCCCAGAAGGCCCAGACATTCTCACTGCTATTCAAGGATCGTCAATCACTTCGTCGTCAATGCGCAAAGAAGGATCGCACCATCGACCGTCTTCGCAAGAAGGTGGCTGACCTCGAGAAGACCATCAAGGAGCAAGAAGCTCGGCTTGCAGCAAAAGAAGAAGAGGAAGCTGAAGATATCTAAGGGGATATTGACTCATATCTTAGCAATGATGATGACTATCTGGAGGATGATGCCATGGACTTCTACACTGACGATGATGACTCCGACTTCATCGATGATGAGTAGATGCACTAGAGGACTATCGTAGGAGTGAGAAGTATCAGTCCCATTGTATCGTAGCTCAAAGAATGGTTCTTTAAACCATATGTTTTCCTTGATGTTGTGGTGTGTGTATGTTTGTATCGTGTGCTTTTATGGAATGAATGAAAAGAAGTTAATCTGCAAAACCTGAGTCAAACTCAAAGTTTTAGCTTTGAAGCCAATACCATGAACCTTAGAACTTTCCCTCTTACCCCTTTATCTATCTCAATCTTCACATGACTCGTGGAAACCAAGGAGGGAGCAACTCATCACAAGACCCGATGCTACAGATTCTGCAGACTCTCATTGCAGACCGTGAACCTAGTAGGGAAGAGCGCCAAGAAAATCTAGCCACCCTGTAGCAGATCGCTTAGGTGGCTCACAATAATCAGAACCATGGAAATCAGTATCATCATGGATCCAAACTCAAAAACTTCCAGAATACCAATCCCCCAATCTTTAGCAAGTCTGAAGATCCATTGGATGCTGATGATTGGGTGCAAACAATGGAGAACAACTTAGAAGTAGCCGGAGTGGATGCCAACGAGAAAGTTCTTTTTGCCACCCACTATTTGGCAGGAGATGCAAGAGCATGGTGGAACAGCACCCGCACGATGAACCATGGTCAAGTGATGACATGGGAATCCTTCAAGATCAAGTTCAGCCGCACCCACATGCCGCATGGTCTAGTCACCAGAATGAGAGATGAGTTCAGAGAATTCAAGCAAGGCAGAATGACTATAGTGGAGTACCATGACAGATTATTGTCCCTCGCCAGGTATGCACCTGATGAGATCAACATTGAGGCCAAGAAGAAGGAGAGATTCCTGAACAAACTGCATGATGAGATGTAGCAGTTCTCGTCAACATCCATTTCGATGATCTCGAAGAGCTAGTCGACTCTGCCATTCAGATCGAAGGAAAGATCAACCAAGCCAATGGCAACTGCAAGCATAGAATGATGCACCAAGCTGGATCCAACAGTCACCAGAAGTACCGTCCCAACCCTTCTGCAAGATATGCCCCGCGGAACAATCGACCCCCAATGTCTCGCCCAAGCTACCCCAACCGTAGCGGAGGAAATGTGAAGTCCGGAGGAAACAAAAACCACCCCGGCAACTCCAGCAATTTTAGCCGTGCACCTCGCAAGAGCAACAACAACAACAGCAACAACAACGAAACCAACAACACTGCACCTAGAACTAGAAGCAATGTTGTACCCGTGGCAGCAAAATACAAGTCTCAGATCACTTGTTTCGAGTGTGGAGTGAAGGGTCACTACTCCAACGAGTGTCCCAAGAAGATTGCAGCCACCACCAATGTGAATTCCCCCGCTCAGCAGCAACGCCGTGTTTAGCCTGGAAGAAGATTCGCCCCAGGGAACCCTCACAACCGCAACGGCCGTCTCTTCCACATAAATGTCAAAGAAGCACCAGAAGCGCCAGATGTTGTGCTGGGTATGTTTTCTGTCAACTCAGTTTTATCAAGAGTGTTGTTTGATTATGGAGCATCGCACTCGTTTATCACCGAAGAATTTGCATGCACTAGTAAGATTCACCCAACCAACTTGAAGCATGTCATGATAGTTCAAATCCCCGGTTCAACTACAAAAGCTAGAAAAAATTGCAAAGTTGTACCTATCAGAATACATGGGATAGATTTTTATGCCAACCTAATATTACTTGGAACCAATTGGAAGTAGTACTAGGAATGGATCGGATGTCAAAGCATAAAGGATTGATTGAATGTGCCAAGAAAGCCATCACCATGACTAGTAACTCTGGAGTATTAGTAGAGCATATATCTGAAACCTTGCCCCGTCAATTCAAGTGCAACAAGAGTCTAGCCCTACCCACCATAGACCAAGTCAGAGTAGTCTGTGAATACCCCGACGTATTCCCAGATGAATTGCCAGGTATGCCCCCAGATAGGGATATTGAGTTCATTATTGAACTAATCCCCGGAACCAGACCCATAGCTTAGAGACCCTATAGCATGAAGCCCTCAGAGTTAGTGCAGCTGAAGAAGCAATTGGATGCTATGTTAGCAACATGTTTGATTCAACCAAGCGCATCGCCATGAAGATCACCAGTTCTTTTCGTCGACAAGAAGGATGGAGGCAATTGTTTGTGCACAGATTACCGGAAGTTGAATGACGTCAACATCAAGAACAAGTACCCATTGCCCAAGATCGAGGATCTATTTGATCAGTTGACTGGTGCCAGCGTGTTCTCTAAGATTGATCTTAGGAGTGGTTATCACCAACTTAAGATTCGTGCAACGGATATTCCAAAGACCGCCTTTACTACCCGTTATGGATTACACGATTATACGGTCATGTCTTTTGGATTAACCAATGCCCCTGCTTATTTCATGAATCTCATGAGTAAGATCTTTATGAATTTTCTAGACAAGTTTGTCGTTGTGTTTATCGACGATATCCTTATCTATTCCAAGTCAGAAGAAGGTCATGAGCAACATCTGAGAATCAGCCTTGAAACCTTGAGAGAGCATTGGTTGTATGCCAAGTTCAGCAAATGTGAGTTTTGGCTAAAGGAAGTAGGATTCCTATGACATATTGTGTTAGCTGAGGGAGTCACTGTTGATCCCGCCAAGATCAAAGATGTGGAAGAATGGGAAGCCCCAACCACTCAAACCGAAGTCCGTGCATTTCTCGGATTAGCGGGATATTACCGCAAGTTCGTAGAAGGATTTTCGAGCATAGCAAGACCCATGACCCAATTGTTGAAGAAGGAGAAGAAGTTTGAATGGACAAAAAATGTGAAGCAAGTTTCCAAGAGCTAAAGAAGAGATTGATTTCAGCCCCAATATTGATTATGCCAGATATCAAGAAGCCATTTGATGTGTATTATGATGCATCAAAGATTGGTCTCGGATGTGTATAGATGCAAGAAGGCAAAGTCATTGCCTATTTGTCTCGACAACTAAAGCAGCTTGAGCAGAACTATCCTACCCATGATCTTGAGTTAGCAGCCGTAGTTTTGGCATTGAAGACATGGCGTCATTATCTTATGGGTAATCGCTGTGAGATTTATTCAGATCACAAGAGCTTGAAGTATATTTTCACTCAGAACGAGCTGAATATGAGGCAAAGGAGACGGATAGAGTTAATCAAGGATTATGACCTTGACATTCACTATCACCTCGGCAAAGCCAATGTGGTAGCGGATGCTCTTAGCAGATTGCCGTGTAGATTAAACACTATTGTCAAGGAGAAGCAACTAGGTTTGTATGAGGAGTTGGAGCAGTTTAGAACTGAGCTAGTTAGCAAAGGATTCCTAGCTAGCAATTAACTTCAACCCACTTTGATTAGCCAAATCAAGGAAGCCCAGAAGGGGCATGCAAGTATCGACGGAATCAAATGTCGTATTGGTACATGAAAGGTACCTAGATTCACTGAAAACGAAGAAGGAAGTTTGTGGTACAAAGGACGTATCTGTGTGCCAGCAGATTTAGAGCTGAAGCAAGTTATCATGCAAGATGCTCATGATAATCTTTATTCTATCTACCCCGGGGGAACAAAGATGTATCAGGATTTGAAGGAGCAATTTTGGTGGCACAAGATGAAGAGAGAAATTGGAAGCTATATAGCCAAGTGTGATATATGTCAAAGAGTCAAAGCGGAACATCAGAGACCCGCAGGACTATTGCAACCATTGCAGATTCTGGAATGGAAATGGGATTCTGTCGGAATGGACTTTATCATCGGTTTGCCTACTTCTAGTAGGGGAAATGACTCAATCTGGGTCATCGTTGATAGACTATCCAAAGTAGCTCATTTTATACCTGTCAAGACAACCTACCAGAGTTCGAAGCTAGCAGAGTTGTACACTACCAGAATTGTTAGGCTGCATGGAACCCCCAAGACCATAGTATCAGATCAAGGAACCCAATTCACCTCACAATTTTGGCAGAAAGTCCAAGAAGGATTGGGAACCAAGTTAAATTTTAGCACATCTTATCACCCGCAAACTGATGGACAGACTGAAAGAGTTAACCAAATCCTAGAGGATATGTTGAGAGATTGTGTGCTCAAGTATGGATCAAAATGGGAAGACTGTCTGCCCAGAATTCTCATACAACAACAGTTATCAAGCCAGTTTGCAAATGACCCCATTTGAGTTCCTATATGGAAGAAAGTGCCTTACCCCCTTGAATTGGTCGCAGGTAGGAGAGAGTCAGATTTTTGGACTCGACATCCTACGAGAAGCCAAAGAGAAGGTTCACAAAGTCCGTGAGCATGTCAAGACCGCCCAATCCAGACAGAAGAGTTATGCTGACAAGAGAAGGAGAGACATGACTTTCAATGTCAGAGATTTTGTGTATCTCAAGGTTTTTCCATTGAAGGAACCCAACATTTTAGTCTGAAAGGAAAGTTAGCTCCCGGATATATCGGACCCTTCAAGCTTCTGAATCATCGAGGAGAAGTGTCTTATCAACTGGAACTATCTGAGGAGATGTCAGCCATCCACAATGTGTTCCATATCTAGTTACTTCGCAAATGCTTAGAAGTGCCGGAGAAGGCCGAAGTTTTCAGGAACATCGATCACCGAGCCGTTGATATCAACAAGGATCTGATGTATCGAGAAGTACCCATCCGTATCTTGGAAGAAGCTTACAGAACTACCAGAACCTAGAGTATCAAGTTTCTCAAGATCCAATGGACCAACCATACCGAAGAAGAAGCCACTTGGGAGCGAGAAGATTACATTAGGACTGAGTTCCCAGATCTCTTTAGTTCCTAGTTTTCTTTCTTAAATCTCAGGACGAGATTATGTGTAAGGGGGAAGGTTTGTAACATCCCAAAACTTAAATCCAAGTTATCAAGATGTAAATCACCCAATTGAGGGTTAAAAAAAACTTTTTCCCATTTAAATAATCAAGCATGCATATGTGTGTTGCATTAAATAGAGTTGTTTGGAAATGCCATGATTGTTTGTTCTAATCGTTGTAAAATGACTCTAAGATGAATGCCACATTATCTAGATCATTCCCAAGCAAAACCCAAAGAAAAAGAAATAAAAAAGAATTAAATAAAGGGAAATGGTCACTTTGGCCATTTTAATCAACTAGCCCACTTTGGGTGTTCCTAGAACTCAATTTCAAACAGAAACAATTTTGGATCTTTGCACCCCTTGCTAGTACAAGTAGAGATATACCAAGGCCCACTTTGTGATATTTCAAAAACATTCAAACTCTAATTTTAAATGACATTTGAAAATTGAATCAAGTGTATGTATCTAGATCACACTTTTCAAAAACCATCTAAATGAACTCCATTTGAAAATCCCAAGCAGCCAGATATGCTTAAGCATGTGACAAACAACTCCACCAAATTTCATTTCAAAATTAAAAAGTTGAATTCTTGCGGCCATTTTGTTAAACACCTTGTGAGCAGAATCAAACTGGACTAACTATTACTATTTTTGATCAAAAATTGTCGAGCCATTTGAGCCACATTAACCCTCTTGGTCTCCCCCAGACCCAACCAGGTCATAACCAGCCCATCCCCTAGTCCCTAGTAGAAGTGGAACGCCACCCCGACGCCATGCTCGCCGGCCAACCGTGCCCGAGCCACAGGAGACCACCAGTCCCTCTCTGTCGCTCCAGTCACCGTCGTCCCCTGTCCACCCCACGATCATTGCCACGCCCTGGACCACCGAGGACAAGCCCCGCACTAAAATCTCTACGCCGCGACCAAGCACGCCAGAGCGCCACCCGCCGCGCCTCGACCACCAGCCGCACGCGCGCCGCTCCACCTTGACCACCTCACCCCACCAGATACGCCCGTACGACACACAATCGCCGGGAACCATGTTGAGCATTGCCTCTGTCTCTTAGAGCGCAAGACGCTCTTGACCACAATCCATTGCCCCTAGCACCGCCATTAAGCCCTAGATGACCGCTAGGGAACCACCCACCGTGCGCCTACCTCGCCCTAGACGATAGCCCCTGTGCCGTCGTCACCGACGAGCTCCGCCCATGCTTCTCTGTCGCCTCGCCACGCCTATATAAGGGAGCCTCCCGAGCACCATTTCATCACACCACCTAAATACCTCTCACCACTAGTCCTTCCCCACCTCTCGCCGGAGCCGCTCGAGCAGCCAGCCACCGGAATTTCGCCAGAGATAGCCACAGCAGAGGAGGAGAATCCCCCATCGATTTCGTCCACCCCCGGAGCTTCCGCGACTTCGCCTGAGCCCACCGTCGTCTCCATGTTCAAACAACCCCATCGCCAAGCTTGCTGGAGCCCTGGTATGCCCCCACTGCACCACCGCCACATCGCTAGGGTTCCGTCTCGCCGGCGACGTGTTCGTCGTCGACGATGAACGTGAGCCGTAGATCTTAGTTCTAATCCTACGGTCCACAATGCCCCGTACCGCTTCACATTTAATGAGCACCTGACAGGAAGGACCCCTTGTCAGCAGTCTTCAGCGCCGTGGAGTGAATCTGGGCTGGCCCGTTAGTGTTCCCGCCTAAGCCTGCATATTCAAATTTAAATTTTTCTATTTTAGCTGAAACTTAGTTCCGTCCCTTAGTTTGAAAATAAATTCAGAGAATTATACAAATCCAAATTGAATGATTCCAATTTTTTTGGAAAGGTACTTTAAATCTCTATCCAATCCCGTTGGATTTAAACCATGTAGAGTTAGAGATCTCTCCTAGTAAAAATAACAAGGCAGAAGCTTTTTTACCTTAAAACATTTTTCTAAAATCAACCATAATATCTTTTGAGTTGATTCCACCTCTCAAAAATCACATTTAACCATACCTATCTGAATATGTAATAATATAAAGGTTTGCATGCAGTGACTTTGGACTAGTACCATAATAATGCAATATATGCATTTCTAGTCACTTTAAATCTTTAAGTATTAAACTTAAACTTATTAAAATGTGATCCAACCTTTAAATCACATTCCCATATATTAGAATATGTGGTGATGACATGTGTCCACAAGATCCCATATTTTAATTGGGGAATATTAAATCTTAGTTAATTTCAATGAGTCGAAATTACTTTTCTCAAAATAAAATAAATAAAACTAGTTCATTAAACTTTGTGATGTTTGTGATGATGCTAGATCATCAAATGTAAACCTAAGAGTACTAAATAGACTAGATAAGTATTGTTTGGTGATTGTGTATCCGTATGTATTTATAGACGGTAGTACCGACCAAGCTTTCGAGGAGGAGGAGTTCTACCAAGAGGATTTCAACCACTGCACTACACAAGGCAAGCCATCATTAAGAATGCAAGCTAACACTTATAAGTTTCCTAACTATGCAAGCTAGAACTAAGAAAGTTAACACTTGCCCGCCCCCTTGACTTAAGCAAATGCTTTAGGCATGCTTTAGTTATACCCTTTTTGGACTTATGCTAGCCCAAGTCTTATTTACAAGCTTTACTTTCTTTTACTTTACCAAAGTTCTTTATTTTGTTTATAGATAGATAGCATAAAAAGTTTAAAACTTGGCCTATCGAGTTAGACTTAGATGTCATTCTATGGCATGAGATTAAAGATAAGTATCCCGCCTTAGTGAACACTCTTAACTTAGTAGTTTAGAGCTAAACCAAAACTTGATCACTTTAGATAGGAATACTCTTTAATGAACACTCTTAACCTTAGTGGCTGCTAAGCATAAAACTTGATCACTTTAGATGGGACTACTTGGTGAAAATGATTATGAAAACCTTGGAATGATGAGTCATTCTATTGAGATGTTTTGACATGTGTTGAGAAACACAAATGGTTTATGATGCTGAAAATGTTGAGGCATGAGCCTTAGCCATTTATAGAAACTGATGGTTGGGTTCGGATGCGATACCATTCCAAATTTACCATACAACCACAATACCTGACATGGGTAAGGCTTAGCCGGAAGTTTATATGCATTAATATGAGTTCCCTCACGGGAGAGGTCTGAGCTGAGGCTACCTCTCAATGTTGTCCACCTATGCAGTGCCCAGGATGGCAGATGGCCATGGCTGGGAGGCCAAGCGCATAGGAGAGGTGCTTATAGTAGGGTGTGTAATTGAAAGGTTATGTTTGATTATCTGCATACTAAGTATGATGATTCAGGGTTATCCCTGACAGATGTATCAAATCTTGTGGTGAAAGTGCACCACCTCTACAGAGTGTCAAACTATTCGAATAGCCGTGTCCGCGGTTATGGATAGTTGGAGTGGCCATACTTTTCTGTCGTCAGATGTTTTCAAAATGACATATGAAATGAATGATGAATCTTGATATGACCACAACATGGTTGTGACTATGAAACTAGCTTCCCAACTTAAGTGATTCTAGAACTTTAGTTTATATTTCTTTACTTCTGAACTCAGCTTAGGTTACAAATTTAACCTTACAAACAAACTTAGAGTTAGCATTCCTACTAGAACTACTTTACTTGTTAGTGATAGTTTGTGAGTACTTAAAGAGTACTCATGGCTTTTTGTGATGACCTTGGATCGATAGAGATCCTAAGTCCCTGTGATTAACATGCTAGTCCCTAGATCATTAGCTAGCACTCACAGTCGATGAATATCATGTAAAACACAAGTCTTTATTACATGAATCGAATAATCCAGAGTTTACATTATTATAACAAAAGCAAAATATATACAACTTGGAGTCCCATCAATGCCACAGGCAGGTTGAGTGAAGACCCGTGATCCTAGCGCACCTTTCAACGATCTCCAATTTCTGCACATGAAACGTGTAGCCAAACAAGTTGGTCAATACTTTGAATATATTGGCAAATTACTCCATGAAGGAAAAGACTTGGATATTTCTATATGCAAGGCTAGGATAAGGCTTTGTGGTTTATTTGCATAAAGCCAATTTTCTCTAAGGAAGAAGAAAAGAGGGAGAATTTTACCCTACTTTGTAAACTTTGTTTAAGTAATATAAGGTCGAGTGAAACACGAGGATATCACGCACCAAATGTTCAATAAACCTAACACTTGGATATTACACACCAGGTGGCACTTGGATATTACGCACCAAGTTACTTGGATATGACACACCAAGTCCCCAATATCCCACCCATTAGCGATATTACGCACGCCACGGGGTTTTAGAAAACTTTTAGTTTGGAAAGAGAGAGGAAGATCCTTCAGAGGCTCCATCCTTCAGATGCTCAGAGTGTTCTTTTCCGTGAACTCGGCTGATCGATCAGTTTGCAATACTCTCGAGAGGTTGTGCACTTTCCCCACAATCCACGATCAAGTCCTTTTACAGACAAGACCATGGCGAAGCCTTCCCTTAGTAGCCCCTCTACCAGCTGGATCCAACCGTGCCAAGAACCTCCAAATGTTTGTACCTCGGTGAGGTTTCCCACTAAGTACTAAGCCAAGACAGAGCCCATATGTATTGTGGTTGCACTGGAAGCTTCCGAATTCTGAAACATGACAGACTTCTTTGATTCCTGGGCGGCCGTCCTCCACCAAATATCCACTCGTTGACCCGACAACCATTTCGCCCAGAAGAAAACTTAGTTTTATTTTGAAGGGGGTTTTGAGAAGAAAAGTTCGCTCGAGAGAGCTCTCACACTGAGAATTTTTTTTGGACTTTCGAACCCCCCAACGATACTTTATATATATAACATAGCAAGCAGTACTTAGCGAAAACTGGGATAACCTAATAGAACGAAAATTCCTAAGTATAAAGCTACTCATGGCATGCTACAAAACCGCACTTGCAAAAATAGTAGTAAGAAAATCTACTAAAGACCTACACATGCATACTATTAGATTTGAAGAGTAAAAACATGCATAGTCAAAAACTGGGACATAATATGTACAAGTGGTGTAACTTGCCTTAGTATAGTTTGATGATGATTAATCCTTCATGAATGCTCTCGCACTCCGAATAAATTTGACGTATAGAAAATTTATACTAATCAACACACATTGCAATAAAGAGCCAATAAAACACATGACAAGTAAAAAAATATGAAAAAGAAAAATAAATATTATTGAACTATATAATATTTTGGTATAAAATTTACTTAGGGGTCTCTAATGGGTAGAAGACAACGTAGGGATCAATGCAAAAGGGATCTCCTAAGCAGATTTTATTGTTATCGAGTTATGGCCAAAATAATATTTAAATTCGAATTTGAATTTGAGCAGATTAAATATATTTGAAAATTGCAAACTATAAATCTACCAGATAGAGAATTTTACTACGAATCCAACGCAACAAAAATCGTCTAATTCCCACTTACATACCAACAGATACAGAATTTTAAAGTTAATGCCATGAACAAATACACGACATCCGAACTGAAACTGATCCGGTGTTTATTTGAGTTACTGATCCGATGGTCTAGAGGCTTAACTAGCACTCGCGCGTGTGAAAATAAAATTGCAGTGGCAGGTTTCTTATTAGTTTTTATCAATCTATCTAATTAAGAAAACATCTAACACAACGACATAGCATACCAGGAGGATGACCGCGACGGGTCGGCCGGCCGAGCGTGGGCGCGACGTGCTAAGGAGTGCTCCGGCTTGGAACTCGCTCGACGGCGTGCGGCGGGTGACGGCGAACTCGGGTATGTACTCATTGGCATCTTCAAGGCTCAGGCGACAGCTTGTTCTGAACGGATACGTGTGGCTCCGGCGATCCTCCTACGTCGTCGGGCGGTTGCTCCTGTTTATGGGAAAAGATCAAGGAAGGAGAGGAATAGGGGAAGAATAACAGCGAAGAGGAAGGGATCTGCACGTAGTTCCAGTCGACGGAAACGTCGTTCTTGAATCTCCAGTTTGGAAGAACTCGTGGAGATCGAGTTCGTAGTGTACGCCTCGGGATTCGACCGATTTGCAAAAAAACAAACAGAGGGGAAGAGGGGATATATATGGAGGAGTTTTCGTGACCCACAGGGCAAGCAATCCAAAGGAATCGGTACAGATTTCTCAGGATTTGGTTCAGTTCGAACATACTCGTGTTGAGCACGGACTCATCCTGGAGGTTGAAGATGGCCGGTGGTCCCATGGTGTCAGCGAGTATAGAAAAGAAAGAAAGACAAAAGAAGGGGTGGGCGCGCTTGTTGGATTAACACCACGTTCTTACGTGCGTGCGCGAAGAAAAGGGATTGAGCCAGGTTGGTTTGATCCGCCACCTTATTCAATCGTTTTCATTTTCGTTTTTAACAAAGCACACCAAAAGTTACGTTATAATATGCCCAATCATTTCCTACAGTTGCAAGAAAAAGGAACTCTAAACAAAAATATAGGAAACTTAGGAAAATATATATAAATAGACCAACGTTCTACTTTAAAATAAAAATACTCATGTTATAAAATATTTTTGAACCCGAAAAAGGCAAAAGAATGTGATGTAGAAAAAATTCCAACCCAATATTTTAAAGAAGTCATTTTATCTTCTTTCGGTTCATTTTGCTTTGCATTGGAACCTGTCTACAAGATATCCCAAAAGCAAGTAAAAATTCAAATAACACCAATTGGAATTTTTTTCCAACATGTTTCTTATAATTGGAAATGTCATGTTGTTTCCACTCTTATGAAAATGAAACAGTGTTTGAAAAATAATAGAAGTCTCAGGAATCCAAATGGGGTGCGAACAAAATGCAAGGCAATACTTTCCAAATTTTGTATAAATTTTCCCAAGAAGTAATTATGTTCGGATAGTCATGTTAATTCGCTCTTTTCAATGTGGTTTAGGAAAATTATACAGTCTTAGAAAGTTTTAAATTCTTCACCAATTTTAACAAAGACAAATCAATCATCTTATTTCAATAATTATACATTTTAAAATTCTAATAATTTTGGGATATTACACTTTTGTTGGGGATATACTTTCCGGGTCTCCTCATAGTTCCTCACTGACTAGGGTGACCCACTTCGGGTTAGAGCTTTGCTTCACGGGCGGCCCAGTCAGGGAGAAGAGATGGAGTTTAGTCCGGCTACGGGAAGGCCTAGAAGACTTACCGACTTAGACCCATGGTGTTACTTGTAGTTCAAGATGTACTCAGTAACCGACTCTTAGTCGTAGCCGGATAGATCTCTCATGTAAACCCTATGCCAAATATCTATATAAGCCGTCCTAGGGAGAGCCATTAGGGAACAGCACAATAGTCTGCAATCTCAACTCGCACAGGCGAAACCCTTGTAACCCATATCAGGCTCTGCCGTATTACTGGATTGCTAGCAGGAGTAGGATTGCTAGCAGGAGTAGGATGGTGTGCTCACCGTCCCGGAACACCATACGTCTCACACCCCTCTCTTTTGCACGCCTTGAGGACCCCCTCATGGCGTACTTGTCATCAATCCGACGATAGTTGGCACCCACAGTGGGGCAAGTGTGCTTCGGATCCGCGTTCTGAGCAGAATCTGGAAGAACTGAATCAGCGAGACTATCGCCATCGGCCGCATCCTCTACGCCAGCGACGTCCCTCTCATCGTGCTCGACGAGACGTGGATTCCGGCTAGGGAGGCCGTGACTGCCTACACAATCATGTCTTTTGGCGAGATCGATGTTTACATCAGTTTTGCTGAACCTGCCCCACCCACCCCAGCGGTGATGATAGAGGTTGAAGAATCTTCTGGGTCCCCTTTGTCCGCGGAGGCAGCAGAGTTCCGAATCTCAGAAAACCCTAATCTGACCCAGCCCGCACAAGCTGCGGAGATAGTGGAGAAATCTGAGCCTGAGGAAGACCTAGCGGTCAAAGTCGAATCTGGAGTGGATCTCCTAGGAGAGGCCGGATCCCAGATTAGCCCACCCGCGGAAGTCGAAATCCAGGAGGAGCTCATCAACGACACTGATTCCGGCTCTGATGATGCCGGGATAGACAGGCCTTTCCTGAGGTACACACTACGACGTATGATAATGCAAGATGCAAGTGCAGATGCAATTCTCGAGACCATCAAAAGTTTCGACATGGCTGATCGCGAGAGCCGCAGGTACCTCAGGAAGCACGCGTCGCACTTCGTCAGATATGTGGGATCCGAATCTGGCTCTGCCGATGCTAGAGAAAACACCGACTCTATGCTGGAGGCAATTGGAACAAACACCGACGTACCCGCATCCTCGGATGAATCGATGACGTCAGCGGAATATGAAGAGGAGTATAACACCAAAGCTACAGAAGAAGGAGAAGCCATGAATGAAGGATCCGGGGAACACTCTCCCAAAGCGCAGGATGACATGGAAGTTGGAGATACCCGAAGTCTAGATGTCCGAAAGTACCGATCAATGCTTGACTCCAGGAAATGGACCCAAAGCCGTCTTTGCTACCGGCGCTGCCAAGAAGGCAAATAAGAGGAATAAGAAGAACAAGACCCTGGCAAAAGACCCTCTGACAGAGGAGGTGATTGCCGAGGAATATGAGGAAGACTCGGATGAAGCACTTATCCCAGAAGAGCCGAAGAAGAAGAATCGGTGGATGGACACGTGATCACTGAAGGTGCGCGTAAACTCATCGATGCTACATTAACCACACCTATCCCTACAGCTGCAGAACTCACTGCTGATGAGCTGGACGAAAGGGCCCAAGCCCTAGAAGCGCGTCGTCAACAACTCCTGGATGAAGCCAAAAACATCGAGGAGGAAAAGAAGCGCATGGCAACTAAGGATTAGATGTCTCTGTTGCATCAGAAGACCCAGAAACGTTACACAGGTGATGGTAAATTCCCGAAGGAAATAGGGTCCTCTTTGAAGGAGATCCAGGGATGCCTCATCTCGGCAGCAAGGGAGATCTAGTGTACCCAACACCGTTACAGAACACAGTCGCAGCTCGAGATATCCTGTCAAACAACCCAGGCCCAGAACAGGTTCGATTGGGCATCAGGCTACTCACCAAGGGTCTAGAGCAACAGATGGCTGCGAAATCTGACCAATGTCACACGAACTCAGCCTGGAATGATATAAGGCCCCAGCGTGTTTCGGAATCGCGTCATCGTTCTGACCGACGGGAAGATAAATACTCCAGAACCGGATCATTAGGACAACATCACAGAACCGCACGTGACTGGAGCAACGTCGTTCCAGCGGCCGAGCAAGATGCCATCACTGCACTGTATCCGAGGAACCCTCCCTGACGAGAGTCGAACGATCGAAGGGGAGAAGATAAAGAGAAACGTCAGGAGGAGGATCGTCAAAAAATGCCACCTCCTAGACATGCAAGCCGTCCGGCTGAGCCTCACCGTGGTGGGAACGACGGACGAAGGAACAACGAAAACAATGACGGAACAAGTCGGCAGGGGCTCGTCGTAGTGAAGACCCTCCCCGGAACCGGAATAGTGACGCTCCGGACGGAGGCCGGCGATCAGCGGGAAACAATCTAGCTGCCCCACCCTCTCCACCAAGTAGTCATCACAACGGCTCTCAAGGGGGACAAGGAGCACGACGTGGCGGAGGAGGTGGTGGCAGAACCCGAAGTCTGGCTCCAAGGCACCGCAGCTACGGCCGACATTCGGGACGATCTCTATCCCCGAAGGAAGCAAGGCACAGGATCAATTCCAACATAGAGGCGCGACGCTACGAAAACGATGATATCTACGTGGGCCCAAAGTGCTTTGGACCACGCATCAGAGCTACAAGATTCCCGGAAGGATTTGCTATCTCAAGACATATCCAAGCCTACGATGGCATTGCTCGGCCAGAAACCTGGCTATAGGATTTTTTCCAAGCTTGCTGCATCGCCAAATGTGGAAACAGCCTTGTGGCAACCCGATACCTCCCACTCATGTTGCGGAAGATGGCACGATCATGGCTTAATGAACTTCCGCAGAACACCATCCACAACTGGTATGACATGCAAAGTGCGTTCTTTCGGAATTTCGAAGGCTCATATCGGAGGTCCTATACGGTCGGAGACCTGCAGCGTTGCACCCAGAAGGCCGGAGAAACTTGCCGAGATTACCTCGGACGATGGATCGACACCAAGAACTCTTGTGAAGGGGTAAATGATCAAACTGCAATTGAAGCTTTCATCGCATGTCTCCCAATTAGTCTACTGCGTGATCGCTTGAAGTGTGACAAAGTCACTGATTTGGGAGAAATGATAGAAACAGCGAGCAAATATGCAGATGCTGACGACGATGTAGAGGGATTACTGAATGCCCTAGCTGTGCCACAGTCGGCAAAACAACCAAAGCAACAAGCTCAGAAGCATAAAAATACCTCGGAAGAAAAACCCAACGCAGAAACGGCAGTGGTCACTGCTACTTTCTGGTCTGGAGGACGAGGAGGACGCGGCGGAGGCCGCGGGCGTGGGCGTGGACCTTCAAGAGTCCAAGGTAGAGGAGACCACCAACCAGGAAAAACCTACTCTTGGGCCGACATTGCCAATAACCCATGTGTGCATCACCTAGACGCCAATGTGGGCTCGTCCCACACCAACGCTGAATGTCGTTTCAATGACGACATCAAAAGAGATGACACCGCGGGCTACAAAGATAAGCGGAAGAAGGGAAAGAAGAATCCTGAAAAAGAAAAAGAGACCAAGGAAGATTCCGACATGGAGGAAGCTGGTGCTTCAAATCCCAAGCCGAAAGGGAAGAAAAAATTTCCCACCAAGAAAGACACTTATGTCACTTTCCTCGCATCTCAACCAGCAAAGGTCAAGAAAGCAGTTCTACATGAACTCAACGCGATAGTTCCGGCTGTCCCGCAATTCTTGGACTAGTCGAAAGTGGCAATCACATTTGACCGCGCTGATCATCCGCCTAAGTTGCACAGGCGAGGAAAATACGCCTTAATCGTCAATCCACTTATTGATGTTTATGGTTTCTCCAAGACCCTCATGGATGGCGGCAGTAGCATCAATGTTCTCTATGTCTAAACGCTACGCCAGATGAAGATCTCGGATACCCAGCTGAACCATAGCTCTGTGATTTTTCCCGGAGTTGTCCCAGGAAGACAAGCCAATCCCTAGGAGAGATCACTTTGGATGTTACCTTTGGAACTCCAAAGAATTATCGGATGGAGGCACTTTCCTTCGAAGTGGTCACGTTCAAGAGCGCATACTAGGCTATATTAAGGCGTCCGGCTTACTGGGCTTTTATGGCTCGTCCGTGTTACATTTACAATATGATGAAAATTCCAGGCCCCCACAGCGTGATCACCATCAGGGGAGACCCGAAGAAAGCGCGAGAGTGCGAGGATGGAAATGCCACCTTTGCCGAAGCCGTTCTGTATGCCCAGGAGTATCAGGAGATCAAGAAGAACATAGATCCGTCCGAGATGCCCGCAACGAAGAAGGAGGTGACAAAGCCAAATCCAGAGTTCAAGGCATCAGAAGAGACCAAGAAGATGCCGTTGAAGGATGATGACCCCTCCAAGGTGATCCAGATAGGTGTAGGCCTAGGTAGCGCATAGGAAAGCGCGCTCATCAAGTTCCTCCAAGCAAATCAAGATATCTTCGCATGGCTGCCATCTGACATGACTAGAGTACCTAGGGAACTTGCCGAGCACTCTTTAAATGTAAACCCGAACGATAAACCCGTCAAACAGTCCTTACGATGTTTCGGCGATGAAAAGCATAAGTCAATAGCTAAGGAACTAGCACGGCTCGAGTTAGCCGGATTCATAGAAGAGGTCATCCACACTGAGTGGTCGGCCAATCCTGTAATGGTCCCTAAAAAGGACACCACTGATTTAAGGATGTGTGTTGATTATACAACCTTGAATAAGGCTTGCCCAAAAGATCCGTTCGCTCTGCCTAGAATTGATCAAGTTATCGATTCTACAGCAGGCTTGGAACTCCTCTGTTTTCTCAACGAATATTCCGGTTGTCACCAAATCCGGATGAAGGAATCTGACAAAGTCAAAACTTCATTCATAACCCCTTTCGGAACCTTCTGTTTTGTTACAATGCCCTTTGGGCTGAAGGACGCAGGAGCTACGTACCAGCGCACGATGCAGCGTTGCCTCCATGACCAACTCGGACGCAATGTACATGCATACGTGGATGATATAGCAGTGATGTCCAAAAAGAAGGAAATGTTGATTTCCGACTTGGAGGAAACATTCGCCAATCTACGAAAATACAACATCATGCTTAACTCGAAGAAATGTTTCTTCGAAATACCAGCCAGAAAATTGTTAGGTTTCATCGTGTCTCAAAGAGGCATAGAGGTAAACCGGGACAAAGCTATACTCAATATTTCCAGGACAACTCGCCTGAAGGACGTACAAAGACTAACTGGTTGCATTGTTGCAATCAGTCGGTTTGTAAGCCGGCTTGGAGAAAGAGCCGCACCATTATATAAACTCCTGAAAAAGACCAAGGATTTTGTTTGGACTGGCGAAGCTGAAGCTTCACTACAAGACTTGAAGAAAGTACTCTCATCTGCTCCTATCCTTGCTGCGTCGGAACCACAGGAACCGTTGTTGCTTTATCTTGTTGCGACAAACAAGGTCGTTAGTATCGTCATGGTAGTGGAGAGACCGGAGGAAAATCAGGAACACTTGGTGCAGCGTCCGACTTACTTTGTCAGCGAGGTCCTAACAGAATCAAAACAGCGATATCCGCACTATCAAAAGTTGGCTTACGGTGTTTTTCTAGCATCTCGTAAGTTACGGCATTATTTTCAGGAGCATCCAATTACCGTGGTGAGCACAGCTCCCATGAGAGATATAATCAATAATAGTGACGCCACAGGACGCGTCGCCAAATGGGGCATAGAGCTTTCAGCTTTTGATATTGAGTATAAACCTCGGACAACAATCAAATCCTAGATCCTTGCTGACTTTGTCGCTGATTGGATAGAGACGAACGAGAACATGACCCTCCCTGAGTCGGAATACTGGACCCTCTACTTTGATGGGTCTAAGGCTCGAGGGGGCTCGGGGGCTGGCGTGGTGCTTAAACCACCCCAAGGAGATAAACTTCTATACGTGTTGGAGATCCACTTCACAGCGACAAATAATATTGCCGAGTATGAAGCACTACTACATGGAATCCGGATTGCTAAGGAGATTGGCATCCGACGTTTGATGTGTTACGAAGATTTGGATCTTGTTGCTCAACAAGTGTCGGATATTTGTAATGCAAATAAACACATGGCAGCTTATAAAGTTGTTGTGGATGATCTATCTAAATCGTTCGAAGGGTTTGAGGTTCAGCACATCCCTCGAGCAGAAAATGAGGAAGCAGATGCACTATCTCGGATAGGCTCTGCCCGCAAAGAGGTCCCGGATGGCGCTTTTTTAGAGCACCTCAAAGTTCCCTCAATAAAGGGAGTAGATGAGGAATATCAGGCCAAATCAGACTCACCTTTAATAGCAGTCCTGGCTGTAATTCCTAGTTGGACCCAACCCTACCTTGATTATCTGGTAGATGGCAAATTACCCGAAGACGAAGTTCTGAGCCGACAGATCATTCGACGAGAAAAAGCTTATACTATAATTAAAGGTGAGCTCTATAAGCGGAGTGTTTCTGGGTTTTTCAGCGCTGCGTATCTTCCGAAGAAGGAGTGGAAATCTTAAGGGAAATCCACGAAGGCGAGTGTGGTCACCACGCTGTAGCCAAATCTTTAGTGGAAAAAGCTTTTAGACACGGATTTTTCTGGCTTATAGCTTAGGCAGATGCCGAACGATTAGTCAAGACGTGTAAAGGCTGCCAAAAGTATGCCAAACAAGCTCATGTTCCGGCTGATCAACTGCGAACAATACATATAGCATGGCCTTTTGCCGTCTGGGGGCTTGATATGGTAGGACCATTTAAACGAGCTCCAAGTGTATTTACTCATCTCTTAGTGATGGTTGATAAATTCACCAAATGGATTGAGGCTAAACCTATCACTAGTTGTGATGGAGCAATCGCCAAAAGATTTGTCGAGGATGTTATAATACGGTATGGTTATCCGTATAGCATTATCACGAACAACGGGAGTAACTTTTCTATGGGAGAATTGGCCAAATTCTGCAACGAGGAAAATATCTAGCTTGACATTGCGTCAGTCGCACATCCACAGGCTAACCGACAAGTCAAAAGAGCAAATGGTTTAATCCTGCAAGGCCTAAAACCGAGACTCGAAGCACCATTACGACGTGCTGCGGGGGCTTGTGCAGATGAATTACCCTCTGTAATATGGAGTTTACGAACGACTCCGAACAGGTCAACTGGATACACACCTTTCTTCTTGGTCTATGGCACATCAGCTGTTCTTCCTAGTGATTTGATTCACACTTCTCCTAGAGTGGCCGCGTATATTGTAGAGGATGCCGAGATTTCTCGACAAAATGATCTCGACTTAGTCGAAGAAGTTCGCGTCGTTGCTGAAATGACATCAACAGCCTATCAGCAGAAGTTACGCAAGTATCATAGCTAGAGAGTCAGAAACAGATCCTTCAATAAAGGCGATTTGGTTCTCTGGCTTGTGCAACAAAGAAAGCAAAACTTTCCCCAGTATGGGAAGGGCCCTTTTTAGTTAGTCGAGTATTGCTCAATGGTTCGTACTACTTAACTGACATGAGGCTAGTCAAAGAAAGACCTGCTACTAAGAAGAGAAACAGAGCTGGAGGCAGTATAAATCCGGATGAGTAAGACATACCATGGAATATTGCTCAGCTACGTCCCTTTTATTCTTAGTTTATTCTTCTTTGTAATCATATATATGTACATGTTCTATAAGAAATAAAAGTTTTGGTTGCCTCAAATTTTTCTGAGAAGTTCTTACCATCTCACTTCCAAATGATCATGTCATAGTCGAAAATCCCACAATGCTCGAAAGTACTTTATGCTCATGTTTTTTCTAGTTTAGATTTCCGATTTTAAAATTGCTACCCTCGGGTATAACTCTAAAGTTTCTAGTCTTTACTTTGGTTATTTGTCTGATTGCCGGATGCGGGTCTTTTCCGAGTAGTGAATTGTTGGTACTTGAAGACGGCTTTGTTTCCGATTTTAAACTGGTTTAGCAATTGACCTCCGTTGCTTGGCAAAGTTTCCGGGCAGAAGGTTTAGCCGGCTCACGAAAGGGACAAGGGGGAAAGCCACATAAATGATAAGTATAGGCGAAAAAAGTTCAAGTGCTTGTGTGCCAAAAGTGTTGAATAGATCAAAAGCTTAGCACTAGCAAAATTATAGTACTTCATATTTACAGAGACATCATGTTTTTTCAGGATAATACAATTGTTTCTGGCAATCTATGATGCAGGATGAGATGAAGGAGCCGTCGGCTTGCTGGATATGTTGCCTTGATATCGTTCCGAGATGTCCACATCCGAGGTGGTGCATTCATCGTCGGAAACTTCTCCTGCTTCTTCTAGAGGCGGAGGCGGAGTGTCCACGCGTGTGAAGAAAGGAGTATCGTAGCTGGTCAAATCAGTCACGTGGCACCCATATCCGACACAGGAGTCCATAATGGCCTTGATGTCCTGCTCCTGGCCATCTTTGAGCACTGTAGAGTACCCTCTGGTCACTTGCCATATCTCCATGCTTCCATGGTGGCTCATGACCATGGTGAGAGTGTTCTGCACTACGGATCGCGCGTAGGACATATTCCAATCCTGGACAAGCTGCGGCATTTCCTTCGCCTTATCCTGCACCTGAAAATTCAACATGCTATGCATGTCCGGAATCTAGAGAGCTCCGCCAATATCCTCAAGGGATTGGCGGAAGTCATGAAGCAGGTCACTGACTTGGGTAAGCCGGTGGGTGCGGTGCTCGGCGGAGGTGGAGTCTGTCAAATTCAGAGGACCTATACACAAAACAAGTTAAGAAAATCTGACATTGAAAGAAGTCAAAGAAAATGGAAAAGTCAGACAGATGGAACGTACCGAAAATGACGTCGTCAATTTTGGTATTCTCCTCCCGAAGACTCCGGAGTTCAGCCCGGAGCGCCTCGGAAAGTTCCCTCTCTCTGCACAACTCATTATTGAGGTCCGAGATTTTCTGATCTTGAGAAGAAATCTTGCGATCACGCTCATCAGTAGCCATGGAGGAGGACTCGAGAACTTGAGCTATGCTCTTCTCATGATCCCCTTTGAGCTTATCCAGCTCTTGGCGAAGTTCCTTGTTCTCCACCACTAAAGTTTTAAGGTTATCGGCCTCTTCAATCATGGCGCATGATTGTTTTACCAGCGCTGTAAGTCAAAAAGAACAACAGTTCAGAAAAAAATTCGACTACGAAAACATCATAGACAAGGTTCGAGTCTCGGAATGTTTACCTTCGGCCTCATCCTTGGAGACCTTAAGTTCAGCATTTTTAAGTCGGAGAGCCTTGATCTCTCTCCGCTTGTCACAAGCATTTTTCAAAAATCCTGGTTATAGGAACATACTTTCTGTAAGTCAGAATACCCAGAGTCAGAAGTCTACTAAAGACTCGTGCTAATATTTTTACTAATATCAGCACGAGCCTTGGGGGCTACACTTGTTCATTCTTTGGCATCCTAATGAAGCATAAACCTGGATTATATATCCTACTTCATGCTTGGGGGATAGAGGATATGGTATGAAATGAGGGAAATACAAGAGTTATAATTCCGATTTACATATTACTCGCGAGTGAGTTTCTCCAAACTCGCATTTACTTTAACAGCTACCTTCTCGGCGAGAGTCAGAGGGACCACTGGCATTGTTGGAAGCTCACCGGTCCTTATCCTCTCATTGCGAAGACGCACTTGTGCAAGAAGGTTAGAGAACTTGATATCCTCTACCTCTTGTACTTCTTCTTCGGCAGATAAGTTTCTTTTCTCCAGGCATTGCCTGGCCAGCCGCTGGATCTCTTCCATAGATTTCCGGGACAAGCCAAACTTGGCAAGACCCGGATTGCTGATAAGGTTTTTGGCGAAGATCTCTGCTGAGGGATCATTACCCAAAGAGGGTTCACCCTTATCTGTACCTGACTCACTCATGGTGACGTCAGTTTGTGATTCAAGGATCACAGGCTCTGTTGAAGGAGCCGGATCTCCTGCGACAACCGGAGAAGGAATGGTCACCGGCGTTGCAGAAGGTTGGGGGGCAGGAGTTGGAGGAGCCACGACAGGAGAAGCCATGGAAAGCTTCGTCTGTCGCAGGGGCTTCGAAGAAATTCCCTTCCCCTTTCCCTTGATGAGCTGCTTGAGAATGTAATAAAGTCGAAAGCATTACATTTCGGAAGAAAATTCGGGTAAGGTACAAAGGCGGAAATTGTGTTGAACGTTACGTCTTCATGATGGGCACCTCCTTTGTGTCGATAGCCACTGTCGGAGCCTTGAGTTTCTTAAGCGCAATGTCCGTCAATGGAACCAATTCCACCTCCTGAGAAAACTCCGGAGGATATTCCTCGAGAGGAGCAAGTTCTGACTCGGGGAGGTAGGCAAGCTGAAAAGAAGAAAACATATCAGTATTGCGATTTAACTTAAAGATTGAATGTAACATCCCAAAACTTCAATCCAAGTTTATCAAGATCAAATCAACCAAAAATGGGGCTAACAAAAACTTTTCCAAATTTAAAATGAAAGCATTCATATATGTGTGCATTTAAAATAGGAGTTGTTTGAATTGCCATGATTGAGTGATCCAATGCTTGTAAAATGTTTCTTAGGTGATTTCAACATCATCTACATCATTCCTAAACTTTTCCTAAAGAAAATCAAATCAAAAAGAATTAAAAAGGAGGAAGGGTCATTTTGGCCATTTTAATCCACTACACTACTTTCAGTGTTCCTAGCACTCATTTCTTAACAGAAACAATTCTTGATTTTTGTAAGCCTTGCTAGTACACATAATGAGGTACCAAGGCCCACCTTTTGATCTGCTAAAAACATTCTTTTACTTATTTGAAATGACATTTGAAATTTGAATCTAATGCATATGCATAGATCACCTCTATTTCAAAACCCCTCTATTTGAGCTCCATTTTCAAAACCCTTGCAACCAGAGACTACCTAGCACTAGTGGAGATCACTCAAAAATTTTGAAACCAAAATTCAAAACTTTTTCTCTTGCGACCATTTCATCAAACACTTGGCAGGCAGATTTCAAACAAAACACATTTTACTATTTCAAACAGTATTCTGGCCAACTTATCTCCCATTTGGCCCCTCTTTACTCCCTTTGTCTCTCAATGATCTAGAAAAGCCATTTAAACCCACTCCCCTACCCCCTAGCTGTACTGCCATGCCATGCCGAGCACCCTATCGCCGGCCGACTGTGCACTCGCCGTAGCAGCCCGCTCCCGCCTCTCTCTCCATGTCTAGGAGGTAGCTCACACCTCACCACCCCTCTCTGTCCCCTGCCCGAGCCAAGACTTGCCGTCGACCACTGAGGAAAGCCCACGCCCAGTGCCACAACACCATGCCGGTGCCGCCCCCAGAGCGCGCTCTGTCCCCGCTCGCACAGACCGCCCCTTGGCCGCAGCCCGCGCCCGCCGCTCCGCCATGACCTAGAGAACACCCCAAACACCCCCACTGGCCGCCCAATGCCTCAAAGACACCGCTCGCCGTGGACACCGTCGCCTCTGCCGCTCAGAGCGCCACCTCACCCAGACCGCATGCCACCGCCCCTACGGCTGCATTCAATGCCTAGAGCACCGCCAGGGAACCGCACGTCGATCGCCACCCGCAGCCTTGCCTCTCCCCCGCCGTAGGCATGTCGCCACCGTCGCCTGCCCATCATGCTCGGTCTCACCGTCGGGCCTATAAAAGGAGCCCTCCCCAGCCTCTTCTCTCCACACCATTCCACCCCCCTCATCTCTCTGAACCTCACCCACCTCTAGTCGGAGCAAGGCGAGCTCTGCCTCGCCGAAATTGGAGCTGGAGCAGCCGTAGTAGGAGGAGAAGGGCGCCGCTGATTGCGACCACCCCAAGCTCCGCCGCAACCGCGCCTCGCCTTGTCGTCGTCTTCCACGTCGTTTGCCCGCCTCGCCGACCCCACTAGAGCCCTGGTACGTCCCCAGCAGACCCCCATCGAGCCGGTAGGGTTCGAGATTGCCGGCGACCGGTTCGTCGTCAACGAAGACCCTCAGCCGTAGATTCTCCTTCTAATCCTACGGCCCACAGCGCGCGTACCGTTTCGCGTGTTAAGTGCCGCTGACAAGCGGGACCCCCTGTCAGCTGAGCCCCGAACCGCGGAGCGCCACTGGGCCAGCCCAATTCTTTCCCGCGCTAGCCCACCCGTTCAAATCTGGATTTTTCTTTTTAGTTAAATCTAGTTTGTGTCCACTATTTTAAAATTCAATTCCGGGAGTTTGACAAATCCAAATTGCATGAAACAAATTTTGCCTGAAAGCTATTAAGATGATCTATCCAAGCCCGTTGTATTTAATTCAATTAGAGTTGTAGATCTCTCCAAATAAAAATAAGAAGACAAAAGCATTCGCAACTTGCAACATTTTTATAAAATCAACCAAGTTAGCTTTTGAGTTGATTCCAACTCTCAAAAATCACATTTCATCATATCTATCTAAATATGTAATAATATTAAGGTTTACATGCAGTGACTTTGGACTAGAACCAAAATAATGCTATATAGGCATTTCTAGTCACTTTAAATCATTAAATAATGAACTTAAACCAAAGTAATATTGATCCAACCTTTAATTATCATTCCCATGTGTTAAGATATGTGGTGATGACATGTGTCCACATGATCCCCTATCTTAAGTGGTGAATATTAAATCTTAGTTAATTTTTCAATGAGTAGAAATTTATTTTTCTAAAATAAAAAGAATGAAACTATGGAATTAAACTTGTGATACTTGTGATGATAATAGATCATCAAATGTGTGTCTTAGAATGCTACTTAGCCTAGTTAAGTATTGTTTGGTGATTGTGCACTCCCTATGTATTTATAGACGATAGTACTGACCAAGCTTTCGAGGAGGAGGAGTTCTACCAAGAAGAAGAAGAAGAAGAAGAAAACTTCAACCACTTCACCAACCAAGGCAAGCTACTATTAGCAAGCTAGCACTATCCTAGATTAACCCTTGCAAGTTATACTTGCAAGCCACCATTAATAGTGCAAGCTAACACTTGCAAGTTTAGTGCTTAGCAAGTTAGGATCAAACTAAATGTTTTAGCAAAGATGCCTTAAGCATGCCTTGATCACACTCCCTTTTGACTATTAGTACCCCAAGTCTTAGTTACAAGTTTTACTCCCTTAGTTTACACCAAGTTCTTTACTTAGTTGGAAGGTAGCATAAAATGTATAAAACTTGACCTAATTAGAACCATTTAGATGTCATTCTATGGCATGAGATTGAACCCATCTTTTCCACCTTAGTGAACACTCTTAACTTAGTAGTTTAGATTCGATCAAAAACCTGAGTCACTTTAGATGGGAACACTTAGTGAAAATGAATTATGAAAACCTTGGAATGATGAGTCATTCTATTGAGATGTTTTGACATGTGTTGAGAAAACACAAATGGTTGATGATGATGAAAATGTTGAGGCATGAGCCTTAACCTTTTATAAAACTGATGGTTGGATTCGGATGTGATACCATTCCAAATTTACCGTACAACCACACTACCTAAATTAGGTAAGGCTTAGCTGGAAATTTATATGCATTAGTATTAGTTCCCTCACGGGAGAGGTCTGAGCTGAGGCTACCTCTCATGATGTCCACATATGCAGTGCCCAAGATGACTGATGGTCATGGTTGGGAGTCCATGCTCATAGGAGAGGTGCTTAAACTAGGGTGTGTAAAGGGAAGGTTATGTTTGATTATCTGCATACTAAGTATGATGATTCAGGGTTATCCCTGACGGATGTATCGAATCTTGTGGTGAAAGTGTTCCACCTTTGCAGAGTGTCAAACTATTCGAATAGCCGCGTCCGCGGTTATGGACAGTTGGAATGGCCATACTGTTTCGTTGTCAGATGTTTTCTAAACAACTTTATATGAATGATGAATCTTGACTTGACCACAACAGGGTTGTGTTTAGAACAATAGCTTCCCAACATAAGTGATTCTAGAACATTACTTTATCTTTCTTTGCTTCTGAACTTAGCTTAGGTTTCAAACTTAACTTTATAGTTAAATTTAGAATTAGCACTTTAACCTAGAAGTTTATACTTGTTAGTGGTAGTTTGCGAGTACTTAAAGAGTACTCATGGCTTTTGTCCCTGGCTATTATCATGGCCAGACTATGAAGGAGACTATCAAGATGATGGCCAATAGGACGGCTATGATAACTAGGACTATCTGCCTTCGTCAGCATTGCCTGTGCCCCTGAAGATGGACCCTACCGCTACGGTTATCTTTTATTTCCGCTGCTTGTTGTATTAAGACTGGATCATGAGATCCTTATTTGTGTAAGACCTTATGTATGGTTTGTAATGGATGATGTACTGTGATATCCAATCCGTTATGTCTCGCAAAAATGGTAATCCTGGGATTGCGAGGTATGGCATAACGGGCATCTGGGATTAAAAATCCGGGTGTTGACAAGTTGGTATCAGAGCCATCCTGACCATAGTAGACCCTAGTTTGAATGGACGTCAAACAAAAACTTAGTTTCAAAACCAAAATGAGTATTTATGCAAAACTATATCCTCCCTTACCCTTGTGGATTCTTTCTCCAAAAACTCATGTTACTCAAAATTCTTACACTACTACTTAAAATTTGACACACTTGATCACTTCACTAACTTCCTCATCCTTAATTCTTGTAGATGGAGACTCAGTTCAGCAAGTTTTACTAGTTGGGAAACGCAGCTGGTCTTCGAGAGGGATCTGGATTCACTGTCGGATCTACTGGGACGCCCGCACCCAGAGTTTCTTGGAGCTCAACTTCTAGGACCCCCAGGAGGAGACCTACAGTGGCTAGTCACCGCAGATCTTAGAGGAAGCATTGAAGCACCAACTTCTGGATGAATTCAGTTCTCCGTGAGAGAGAACAACTGGCTAGATGGATTAGCCAGGGCAATGCATGAAGCTCTCGCACGTCTATGTGCCCTCAAGGTCAACAAGACCCAAGGAACCTATTTTGCCCACTATGCAAGACGTGATTTCATGGGAATGCCAATGGAGATGCCGGGCCACCCCGAGTTGAGGTGTCAAGTGGAGAACCTTGACTTCTTGCTTCATGACAGACAACAAGAACTGGACAATGCCAGAGAGTTAGCCAACCAGAACCGTGCCATTGCCGACCAGAAGGCCCATACTTTTGTACTGCTTGTCCAAGACCGTCAGTCTCTTCGCTGCCAGCGTGCCAAGAAGGATCGCACCATCGCCCGTCTTTGCAAGAAGGTGGCCGACCTCGAGAAGACCGTCAAGGAGCAGGAAGCTCAGCTTGCCGCCAAGGAAGAAGAAGATGAGGGTGAAGACATCCAGGGAGACATGGATTCTTACCTCAGCAATGATGATGATTTTCTGGCGGAGGATGCCGTGGACTTCTACACTGATGATGAGGACTCTGACTTCATCGTCGATGAGTAGATGCACTAGACCACTATCGTAGCATGGGATGTATCGATCTCACTGTATCTTAGCTTGCAGAATGGTTCTTAAAACCATCTGTTTTCCCTTTGATTGTTGTTGTGTGTGTTGTATCGTGTGCTTGCTTGCATGAATGAAAATGAAGTTAGTTGAAAAACCTGAGTCTAACTCAAAGTTTTAGATTTGAAAACCCCAAAACCATGATCCTTAGAATTTCCCTCTTACCCCTATATCTCAATCTTCAGATGACTCGTGGAAACCAAGGAGGGAGCAGCTCATCGCAGGACCCAATGTTGCAGATCTTGCAGAATCTCATAGCAGACCGTGAAGCAAGCCGGACAGAACGCTAAGCCAACTTAGCAACACTTCAGCAGATCGCCTAGATGGGTCTCAACAACCAAGGGCATGGAAATCAGGATCACCAGGGATCCAAACTCAAAAACTGTCAGAACACCAATCCCCCAATCTTCAATCAATCTGAGAACCCATTAGATGCTGATGACTGGTTACAGACCATGGAAAACAGCTTAGAAGTTGCCCGAGTTGATGAAAATGAGAAAGTTCTCTTCGCCACCCACTATCTGGCAGGAGATGCAAGATCTTGGTGGAATAGCATCCGCAATATGAACCATGGTCAAGTGATGACATGGGAAGCATTCAAAGTCAAGTTCAGTCACACCCGCGTGCCGCAAGGTCTAGTCAACAGAATGAGAGATGAGTTCCGCGAATTGAAGCAAGGAAGAATGACTGTGGTGGAGTACCGTGACAGATTCATGTCACTTGCCAGGTATGCACCTGATGAGATCAACATGGAGGCCAAGAAGAAGGAGAGGTTCTTGAACGGACTGCATGATGAGATGTAGACTGTCCTCGTCAACATCCGTTTCCAGGATCTCGAAGAGCTAGTCGACTCTGCCATCCAGATGGAAGGGAAGATTAACCAGTCAAACGACAACCGCAAGCATCGTATGATGCAGCAGTCTAGATCCAACAGTCACCAGAAGTACCGTCCCAACCCTTCACCAGGATATGCACCAAGGAACAACCGACCCCCAAATTCTCGCCCAAGCTACCCCAACCGTAGCGGAGGCAATGTGAAGTCCAGAGGAAATAATCACAACTCCGGTAATGCCAACAATTTCAACCGTGCACCTCCCAAGAACCACAACAACAACAACAACAACAGCAACACTGCACCCAGAACTGGCAGCAATGCTGTACCTGTCGCAGTCAAGGACAAGTCCCCGATCACTTGTTTTGAGTGTGGAGTGAAAGGTCACTACTCCAATGAGTGTCCCAAGAAGATGGCAGCCAATGCCAATGTGAATGTCCCAGCTCAGCAGCAGCGTCATGTTCAACCAGGAAGGAGATTTGCCCTAGGGAACCCTGACAACCGCAACGGCCGTCTCTTTCACATGAATGCCGAAGAATCCCAGGAGGCGCTAGATGTAGTGCTGGATATGTTTTCTATCAACTCAGTTTTAGCAAGAGTATTGTTTGATTCGGGAGCATCGCTTTCATTTGTCACCGAAGAATTTGCATGTACTAGTAAGATTCGTCCAACAAACCTGAAGCATGTCATGATAGTTCAAATCCCCGGTTCAACAACCAAGGCTAGAAAAATTTGCAAAGTTGTACCTATCAGAATACATGGGATAGATTTTTATGCCAAATTAATTGTACTTGGAACCAAAGGTTTGGAAGTAGTACTAGGTATGGACTGGATGTCAAGGCATAAAGGATTGATAGACTGCGCTAAGAAAGCCATCACCATGACCAGTTGTTCTGGAGTCACAGTAGAGCATATCTCTGAAACCTTACCTCGACAATTCAAGTGCAACCAGAGTGTAGCCTTGCCCACCATAGACCAAGTCAGAGTAGTCTGTGAATACCCCGACGTATTCCCAGATGAATTGCCAAGTATGCCCCCGGATAGGTATATTGAGTTCATTATCGAACCAATCCCCGGAACCGGACCTATAGCCCAGAGACCCTATAGTATGAACCCCTCAGAGTTAGTGGAACTGAAGAAGCAGTTGGATGCTATGCTAGCCAAAGGTTTGATTCAACCAAGTGCATCGCCATGGAGATCACCAGTGTTATTCGTCAACAAGAAAGATGGAGGCAACCGTCTGTGCACAGATTACAGGAAGTTGAATGATGTCACCATCAAGAACAAGTACCCCTTGCCAAAGATAGAGGACCTATTTGATCAGTTGACTGGAGCTCAGGTATTCTGAAAGATTGATCTTAGGACTGGTTATCACCAACTTAAGATTCATGCAACGGATATTTCGAAGATCGCCTTTACTACTCGCTATGGTTTATACGAGTATACGGTTATGTATTTTGGATTAACCAATGCCCCTGCTTATTTCATGAATCTCATGAATAAGATCTTTATGAATTTCGTAGATAAGTTTGTAGGTGTGTTTATCAACGACATCCTTATCTACTCCAAGTCGGAAGAAGAGCATGAGCAACATCTGAGAGTTATCCTAGAAACCCTGAGAGAGCATCAGTTATATGCCAAGTTCAGCAAGTGTGAGTTTTGGCTGAAAGAAGTAGGATTCCTAGGACATATTGTGTCTGCCGGAGGAGTCTCTGTTGATCCCGCCAAGATCAAAGATGTCGAAGAATGGGAAGCCCCAACCACTCAAACCCAAGTCCGTGCATTTCTCGGATTAGCAGGATATTACCGCAAGTTCGTAGAAGGATTCTCGAGCATAGCCCGACCAATGACCCAATTGTTGAAGAAGGACAAGAAGTTTGAATGGACAGACAAATGTGAAGCCAGTTTCCAGGAGCTGAAGATGAGATTGATATCAGCCCCAATTTTGGTCATGCCAGACATCAAGAAGCCCTTTGATGTGTATTGCGACGCATCCAAGATTGGTCTAGGATGTGTATTGATGCAAGAAGGCAAAGTCATCGCTTATCTGTCTCGACAACTGAAGCAGCATGAGCAGAACTATCCGACCCATGATCTTGAGCTAGCAGCTGTGGTTCTAGCGTTAAAGACATGGTGTCATTATTTGATGGGTAATCGCTGTGAGATTTACTTAGATCATAAGAGCTTGAAGTATATCTTCACTCAGAAGGAGCTGAATATGAGGCAAAGAAGATGGATAGAGTTAATCAAGGATTATGACCTTGACATTCACTATCACCCCGGCAAAGTCAATGTGGTAGCGGATGCTCTTAGCAGATTGCCATATAGGCTTAACACCATGATCAAGGAGAAGCAACCCAGTTTGTATGAAGAATTAGAGCAGTTCAGAACTGAATTAGTTAGCAAAGGATTCTTAGCTAGCATTGAACTTCAACCCACTTTGATTAGCCAAATCAAGGAAGCCTAGAAGGGAAATGAAAGTATCGACGGAATCAAACGTCGTATTGGTACATGAAAGGTACCTGGATTCACCGAAGACGAAGAAGGAGTACTGTGGTACAAAGGACGTATCTGTGTGCCAGCAGATTCGGTGCTGAAGGAGGTTATCATGAAGGAAGCTCATGATACTCTTTATTCTATCCACCTCGGAGGAACAAAGATGTATCAGGATTTGAAAGAGCAATTTTGGTGGCATAAGATGAAGAGAGAGATCGGAAGCTACATCGCCAAATGTGACATCTGCCAAAGAGTCAAAGGAGAGCATCAGAGACCTGTAGGACTGTTGCAACCATTGCAGATTCCGGAATGGAAATGGGATTCTGTCGGAATGGACTTTATCACCGGTTTACCTACCTCTAGTAGGGGAAATGACTCAATCTGGGTCATAGTTGATAGACTGTCCAAGGTATCCCACTTTATACCTGTCAAGACCACTTACCAGAGTGCAAAGTTAGTAGAGCTATACATTACTAGGATTGTAGTCTGCATGGAACCCCCAAGACCATAGTATCAGATCGAGGAACCCAGTTTACCTCAAGATTTGGCAGAAAGTCCAAGAAGGATTAGGAAGCAAGTTGAACTTCAGCAGAACATATCACCCGCAAACAGATGGACAGACTGAGAGAGTCAACCAGATCCTAGAGGAATTGCTTAGAGCTTGTGTGTTGGAATATGGATCAAAATGGGAAGACTGCCTGCCTTTCGCAGGATTCTCATATAACAACAATTATCAAGCTAGTTTGCAAATGGCACCATTTGAATTCCTATACGGAAGAAAGTGTCGTACCCCTTTGAATTGGTCGCAAGTAGGAGAGAGTCAGATCTTCGGACCCGACATCCTTCGAGAAGCGGAAGAGAAAGTTCACAAAGTCCATGAGCACCTCAAGACCGCCCAATCCAGACAGAAGAGTTATACTGACAAGAGAAGGAGAGACCTGACTTTCAATGTCGGAGATTTTGTATATCTCAAGGTTTCACCATTGAAGGGAACTCAACGCTTTAGTCTGAAAGGAAAGTTAGCCCCTAGATATATCGGACCTTTCAAGATTCTGAACCGTTGAGGAGAAGTATCGTATCAGCTGAACTGTCTGAAGAGATGTCAGCCATCCATGATGTGTTCCATATCTCGTGACTTCGCAAATGTCTGGAAGTGCCCGAGAAGACTGAAGTTTTCAAGTACATCGATCACCGAGCTGTGGAAATCACCAATGACCTGACCTATCGAGAAGTACCTATCCGTATCTTAGAAGAGGCCTACAGAACCACCAGGACTAGGAGTATCAAATTTCTCAAGATTCAATGGAGCAACCCTACCGAGGAGGAAGCTACTTGGGAGCGCGAAGATTACATTAGGACAGAGTTCCCAGATCTCTTTAGTTCCTAGTTTTCTTTGTAAATCTCGGGACGAGATTTTGTTTAAGGGGGGAAGGTTTGTAACATCCCAAAACTTCAATCCAAGTTTATCAAGATCAAATCAACCAAAAATGGGGCTAACAAAAACTTTTCCAAATTTAAAATGAAAGCATTCATATATGTGTGCATTTAAAATAGGAGTTGTTTGAATTGCCATGATTGAGTGATCCAATGCTTGTAAAATGTTTCTTAGGTGATTTCAACATCATCTACATCATTCCTAAACTTTTCCTAAAGAAAATCAAATCAAAAAGAATTAAAAAGGAGGAAGGGTCATTTTGGCCATTTTAATCCACTACACTACTTTCAGTGTTCCTAGCACTCATTTCTTAACAGAAACAATTCTTGATTTTTGTAAGCCTTGCTAGTACACATAATGAGGTACCAAGGCCCACCTTTTGATCTGCTAAAAACATTCTTTTACTTCTTTTAAATGACATTTGAAATTTGAATCTAATGCATATGCATAGATCACCTCTATTTCAAAACCCCTCTATTTGAGCTCCATTTTCAAAACCCTTGCAACCAGAGACTACCTAGCACTAGTGGAGATCACTAAAGAAATTTGAAACGAAAATTCAAAAAAATTTCTCTTGTGCCAGTTCATCAAACACTTGGCAGGCAGATTTCAAACGAAACACATTTCACTATTTCAAACAGTATTCTGGCCAAACTTGTCTCCCACTTGGGCCCTCTTTACTCCCTTTGTCTATCAATGATCTAGCAAAGCCATTTAAACCCACTCCCCTACCCCCCGCTGCACTGCCATGCCATGCAGAGCACCCTCTCGCCGGTCGACCGTGTACTCGCCGCAGCAGCCCGCTCCCGCCTCTCTCTCCATGTCTAGGAGGTAGCTCACACCTCACCGCCCCTCTCTGTCCCCTGCCCGAGCCAAGCCTTGCCGTGGACGACCAAGGAAAGCCTGTGCCTAGTGCCACCGCACCATGACGGTGCCGCCCCCAGAGCGCGCTCTGTCCCCGCTCGCACAGACCGCCCCTTGGCCGCAGCCCGCGCCCGCCGCTCCGCCACGACCTGGAGACCACCCAGACACCCCCGCTGGCCGCCCAACGCCTCACAGCCACCGCTCACCGTGGACACCGCCGCCTCTGCCGCTCAGAGCGCCACCTCGCCTAGACCGCATGCCACCGCCCCTATGGCCGCATTCAATGCCTAGAGCACCGCCAGGGAACCGCACGTCGATCGCCACCCGCAGCCATGCCTCTACCCCGCCATAGCCATGTCACCACCGTCGCCTGCCCATCCCGCTCGGTCTCACCATCGGGCCAATAAAAGGAGCCCTCCCTAGCCTCTTCTCTCTAGACCATTCCACTCCCCTCAACTCTCTGAACCTCACCCACCTCTAGCCGGAGCAAGGCGAGCTCTGCCTCGCCGGAATTGGAGCCGGAGCAGCCACAACTAGAGGAGAAGGGCGCCGCTGATTGCGACCACCCCAAGCTCCGCCGCAACCGCGCCTCGCCTTGCCGTCGTCTTCCACTTTGTTTGCCCGCCTCGCCGACCCCTTTGGAGCCCTGGTACGTCCCCAGCATACCCCCACCGAGCCGCTAGGGTTCGAGCTCGCCGACGAACTGTTCGTCGTTGATGACGACCCTCAGCCGTAGATTCCCCTTCTAATCCTAGGGCCCACAGCGCGCGTACCGTTTCGCGTGTTAAGTGCCGCTGACAAGCGGGACCCCCCTGTCAGCTGAGCCCCGCGCCGCGGAGTGCCACTGGGACGGCCCAAGTCTTTTCCCGCGCTAGCCCACCCGTTCAAATCTGGATTTTTCTTTTTAGTTAAATCTAGTTTCTGTCCACTATTTTAAAATTTAATTCTGGGAGTTTGACAAATCCAAATTGCATGAAACAAATTTTTGCTGAAAGGTATTAAGATGATCTATCCAAGCCCGTTGGATTTAATGCAATTAGAGTTATAGATCTCTCCTAATAAAAATAAGAAGACAGAAGCATTTGCAACTTGCAACATTTTTATAAAATCAACCAAGTTAGCTTTTGAGTTGATTCCAACTCTCAAAAATCACATTTCATCATATCTATCTAAATCTGTAATAATATTAAGATTTACATGTAGTGACTTTGGACTAGTACCAAAATAATACTATATAGGCATTTCTAGTCACTTTAAATCATTAAATAATGAACTTAAACCAAAGTAATATTGGTCCATCCTTTAATTCTCATTCCCATGTGTTAAGATATGTGGTGATGACATGTGTCCACATGATCCCTATCTTAAGTGGTGAATATTGAATCTTAGTTAATTTTTCGATGAGTAGAAATTATTTTTTCTAAAATAAAAAGAATGAAACTATGTGATGATAATAGATCATAAAATGTGTGTCTTAGAATGCTACTTAGTCTACTTAAGTATTCTTTGGTGATTGTGCACTCCCTATGTATTTATAGACGATAGTACCGACCAAGCTTTCGAGGAGGAGGAGTTCTACCAAGAAGAAGAAGAAGATGAAAACTTCAACCACTGCACCAACCAAGGCAAGCTACTATTAGCAAGCTAGCACTATCCAAGATTAGCCCTTGCAAGTTATTCTTGCAAGCCACCATTAACAGTGCACGCTAACACTTGCAAGTTTAGTGCTTAGCAAGTTAGGATCAAACTAAATGGTTTAGCAAAGATGCCTTAAGCATGCCTTGATCACACTCCCTTTTGACTATTAGTACCCCAAGTCTTAGTTACAAGTTTTACTCCCTTAGTTTACACCAATTTCTTTACTTAGTTGGAAGGTAGCATAAAATGTATAAAACATGACCTAATTAGAACCATTTAGATGTCATTCTATGGAATGAGATTGAACCCATCTTTTCCACCTTAGTGAACACACTTAACTTAGTAGTTTAGAGTCGATCAAAAACCTGAGTCACTTTAGATGCGAACACTTAGTGAACATGAATTATGAAAACCTTGGAATGATGAGTCATTCTATTGAGATGTTTTGACATGTGTTGAGAAAACACAAATGGTTGATGATGATGAAATGTTGAGGCATGAGCCTTAACCCTTTTATAAAACTGATGGTTGGATTCGGATGCGATACCATTCCAAATTTACCGTACAACCACACTACCTGAATTGGGTAAGGCTTAGCTGGAAATTTATATGCATTATTATTAGTTCCCTCACAGGAGAGGTCTGAGCTGAGGCTACCTCTCATGATGTCCACCTATGCAGTGCCCAAGATGACTGATGGTCATGGTTGGGAGGCCATGCTCATAGGAGAGGTGCTTATACTAGGTTGTGTAAAGGGAAGGTTATGTTTAATTATCTACATACTAAGTATGATGATTCAGGGTTATCCCTGACAGATGTATCGAATCTTGTGGTGAAAGTGTACCACCTCTGCAGATGTCAAACTATTCAAATAGCCGCGTCCGCAGTTATGGATAGTTGGAATGGCCATATTGTTTCGTTGTCAGATGTTTTCTAAACAACTTGATATGAATGATGAATCTTGACTTGACCACAACAGGGTTGTGTTTATAACAATAGCTTCCAAACTTAAGTGATTCTAGAACTTTACTTTATCTTTCTTTGCTTTTGAACTCATCTTAGGTTTCAAATCTAACTTTATAGTTAAATTTAGAGTTAGCAGTTTAACCTAGAAGTTTATAATTGTTAGTGGTAGTTTGCGAGTACTTAAAGAGTACTCATGGCTTTTGTCCCTGGCTATTATCATGGCCAGACTATGAAGGAGACTATCAAGATGATGGCCAACAGGATGGCTATGATAACTAGGATTATCTGCCTTCGTCAGCATTGCATGTGCCCCTGAAGATGGAACGCACCGCTACGCTTATCTTTTATTTCCGCTGCTTGTTGTATTAAGACTGGATCATGAGATCCTTATTTGTGTAAGACCTTATGTATGGTTTTAATGGATGATGTACTGTGATATCTAATCTTTTATGTCACGCAAAAATGGTAATCCTGGGATTGCGAGGTATGGCATAACGGGCATCTGGAATTAAAAATCCAGGTTATGACATTGAAACACGTAAAAAGGTTTATTGTTGAAAGCTTACCGGCACTACGGGGTTTCCCACCGTATGCATATCTAGAGAAACCTCCGAGATCCTCCTCTCGATCTGCTCCCTTATCGGCCATTTGATCTAGCTTATGTAACCTTGCGAATTATAGGCTCTAGGGCTAATACAGAGAGAATCTTTCTTGGACGACGTGATGGAGTGCATCAGTCGGTTTCCATGGTACCGAAGGGGCTGGATCCGGCGTGATACCCAGCATTGGACCAGGTCGAATCCCTTCAGTCCTTTGTGTTTGATCAGATATTCGACCCGCCTCTTGGCGAGGATCAGATCCTCACTTAGAGCCGGAGCGGTCTCGTCCCAAGATGGTTGGGCCGTGGCAGCTCCGTCGACAAAAGCCGGCAAAGCAGTAGCTTTGTGGGGAGCCGATATATACTTGTGGTAAAAGAAGGTGGCTGGACACTGTTTGACCGAGTCATTAGCTAAGATTTTGGGATATGCGTGCTCGTGTCTAAGTGAAAAACTAATGGTACTGGTGATATAAGGAACACCGGCAGTGATAGAATTTCTCCAGACATGAAAGTAATACCGGAATAAGGTCAAACTCGGCCTCATGCCGAGAAATCCCTCACACAAAGAAGCATAAGCGCTCATCTCTAGAAGAGAGTTGGGAGGAAGATGGTGGAGTTGAACACTATAATGGTCAATCACCTCGGAAAAGAATTCCGAGGGAGGGAATGACAAACCTCTGTCGAGGTAGGTGCCGAAGTGGACCCGCTCGCCGGCGCACGGGTCAGGGATGGTTTCCTCGAAGACGCTTCGCCAGTCGCCGACGCGGAGGAGCCCTTCTGACTCCACGCCGTGGAGCTTCTCATCGTCAAGAACACAGGGGATCTAGACCCCGCGGAAGCTTTCCTTCTCCGCTGCTTCCGTCGCCGCCGTCGCCACCGCTGCCGCCAAGCCGAAAGAGGATGAAGAATCCATTTCTCCGGCGAGCAGATGACCTAAGATGGGCGGCGCTGGGAGTTTTTGGGGGAAAGCAGAGGAGCTCTATGTGCGCGGGGGAGATTTGGAGGAGAGGAAAAGGCAAAGGAAGAGGTGAAGAAAGGAGGAGGAGAATCCTCGCCCCTTATATCCACCTAACCGCGCCAAGATTCGTGCAAATGCTACAGTACAACCGCCACGCGTCGTGGAAGGAACTAGGAAGGACCCACGCGATGATTACGTCGCCTCGATCTCCGTGCACGCATTAAAACGGCGCCTCGGTTCCGTGAACCGCGGACCCACCAACGGTCGTGCTAACAGGGTGTCTGTCAGATGACGTGACTTGACCATGACTGGTGTTAGGTCGCGTTAGAGACCAGGGTCCGGCTTAGTTTGAAATCAAGTTGGAAAATCCGAGTAACCTGTTGATAGGTCCGACTTACTTTTAAGACCCGGAACGTATTTTTTGTTGTGAAGTTTCAGGAACCCTTCAAGATTCTGCAAGCCGAAGATCAAGCTAGACGAGGATAAATCCGAATTTGGATCTTGGAGACTTCCGGGGGCTGCTCTTGTGGATATACTTTCCGGGTCTCCTCAAAGTTCCTCACTGACCAGGGTGGCCCACTTCGGGTTAGAGCTTTGCTTCACGGTTGGCCCAGTCAGGGAGAAGAGATGGAGTTCAGTCCGGCTACACGAAGGCCCAGAAGACTTACCGACTTAGGCCCATAGTGTTACTTGTGGTTCAAGATGTACTCTGTAACCGACTCTTAGTCATAGCCGGATAGACCTCTCATGTAAACCCCAGGCCGAATATCTATATAAGCCATCCTAGGGAGAGCCTTTAGGGCACACCACAATAGTCTGCAATCTCAACTCGCACAGGAGAAACCCTTATAACCCATATCCGGCTCTGCCGTATTACTGGATTGCTAGCAGGAGTAGGATTCGTCCAAAGCTGACGGATTCGAACCTGGGTAAACTTGTGTGCTCACCGTCCCGGAACACCGTACGTGTCACACCCCTCTCTTCTGCACGCCTCGAGGACCCCCTCATGGCGTACTTGTCATCAATCCGACGACAACTTTGTCCTTGGCTATTCTCATGGCTAGACTATGAAGAGGACTACCAAGAGGACGGACAGCAGGACGGCTATGATAACTAGGACTATCTCCCATTGTCAGCATTGCCTGTGACACTGAAGATGGACCCCACCGCTACGCTTATTATTTATTCTGATGCTTGTTGTATTAAGACTGGATCATGAGATCCTTTATTTGTGTAAGACCTTATTATGGGTTGTAATGGATGATGTACTGTGATATCCAATCTGTTATGTCTCGCAAAAATGGTAATCCTGGGATTGCGATGTATGGCATAACAAGCATCTGGGATTAAAAATACGGGTGTTGACAGGGTAATATTTTATAAATGTTTATAAACAAGTTATATGATGTACACAAGGTGTATAAAGCATTTTAAACTTTGGGTGTTGAGAATCCAACTTGATTTTGGTGAGGAACAAGAATTAAAGGATCCAGGGTGATTATATTTTCATACCATCAAAATATGGTTGTATCTTGGAGCTCAAGGCTCCCCTTGGTTCAAGCGATGATGGATAGATATACAAAGTTATGTAGATCACCATGGTACAGAAGTGTGGGCTTGATCATGCTTGAGCTCTCCAAGGATTGATTCCAAACTTTGATTAAAATAAGACTACCAGAGCAGATTACCAAATAGCCTTCAAAACCTTTTGGGCTTTTGAAGCACAAGGATCCATTTGGAACAAGTGAAGTAGGTATTGCTATACCTTTATTAGTAGAACACAATCATTCAAGGATTGGGTTGAAATAAGATAACATATAGGTGTGAGCTTCTTCCAAATTAGGCATGTTGATAAGATTTACAGGAATTATTATTTTCTTGCCTGCAAAACTATCAAGAACATGGGGGTTAGAGGATGGTCTAACCAGGGACAAGAGTGGGCCTTGGTAGTCCTTGTGATGGTCTACAAGATTTTTCAAGTACATTACGAAATATTCACAAGGGTTGAGAAAGAGAGGCACTCAAAGAAGTGATGTTGATATAGTTTCCAGACTTGTTCAAAATTTAGCAGATTTAGGGTTTTTGACTAGAATATGAGTGGGGATGTTTTTGAGGGTTTGCAAGGTATCAAAGAATCATCAAGTGGCTGATGTTGAAGTGTATATTGGGTAGAATAGATCCATCTTGTGTTCTTTCTTAGGGTTTGGGGATTTCAAAGTTTCTTGATCCTAGAGGATGAGCTCCTAGAGTAGCTCATACTACTTCTAAGCAATCAAGTCAAGCAGCAGATCAAGGCAACTCATCTTACAAACAATTCAACTACTATTAGGGTTACCATCAAGCTTAGCTTGAGGCAAGGATGGGCAATTTTGAAAGGTTGTATTTTGAATAAGGTAAGAGTCCTTGGTGTCCCTACCAAGAGTAGAATTCAAAGTATTATACAAGGTTTTGAAAATACTAGAGGTAGGAGTAGTTGAAGGTTCTGTCTTCAAAACAAAAGGAGATTATAGCTCTCCCTAATTTTTTCAATAGAAGATACTAAAATAGTTTTGTTTGCATAAGCATCTTGGATCAGGTTTTTGTAATGCCAGAACATTTGAGAAAATGAAATTTAAGCAAAGACAACTTTTGTTAAAAAGCTTTTGCCAACTGAGGTTGAGGTAAGGAGTATATCATTTGCTACATATTACATGCATAAGCATCAACAAACAAGCAAGCAAACATTGCATCACTAAACAAGAAAAAGCTTTTGTTCCCCCTGATTTTTGCATTATGGACAATTAATCATAGTTGCTGAAATTGGGATGTTACAGAAGACACATAAAATGACTCTGGTGGTGGTTTAGGAAAAGAAGACACATTCAATGACTCTGGTGGTGGTTTAGGAAAGGAACACACATGCAATGACTCTGGGGTGGTTTAAGAAAGGAACACACATGCAATGACTCTGGTGGTGGTTTAAAAAAGTAACACACATGCAATGACTCTGGTGGTGGTTTAGGAAAAGAAGACACATGCAATAACTCTGGTGGTGGTTTAAGAAAATAAGACACATGCAATGACTCTGGTGCTAGTTTAGGAAAGGAACACACATCCAATGACTCTGGTGGTTTAGGAAAAGGAACACACATGCAATGACTCCAGTGGTGGTTTAGGAAAAGAAGACACATTTAATTACTCTAGTGGTTTAGGAAAGGAACACACATTTAATGATTCTAGTGGTGGTTTTGGAAAGGAACACACATGCAATGACTCTGGTGGTGGTTTAGGAAAGGAAGACACATGCAAAATGACTGGCGGATCCATGTGGTTTAGGAAAAGAAGACACATGCAACAACTCTAGTGGTGGTTTAGGAAAGGAAGACACATGCAATGACTCTGGTGGTGGTTTAGGAAAGGAAGACACATGCAATGACTCCGGTGGTGGTTTAGGAAAATAAGACACATGCAATGACTCTGGTTGTGGTTTAGGAAAGGTACACACATGCAATGACTCTGGTGGTGGCTTAAGAAAGGAACACACATGCAATGACTCTGGTGGTGGTTTAAAAAAGGAACACACATGCAATGACTCTGGTGGTGGTTTAGGAAAAGAAGACACACGCAATGACTCTGGTGGTGGTTTGAGAAAATAAGACACATGCAATGAATCTGGTACTGGTTTAGGAAAGGAACACACATGCAATGACTTTGGTGGTGGTTTAGAAAAAGGAACACACATGCAATGACTCCGGTGGTTGTTTAGGAAAAGAAGACACATCCAATGACTCTGGTGCTGGTTTAGGGAAGGAACACACATGCAATGGCTCTGGTGGTGGTTTCAGAAAGGAACACATATGAGATGACTCTGGTGGTTTAGGAAAGGAACACACATGCAATGAATTGGGTGGTGGTTTAGGAAAGGAAGACACATGAAATGACTCTGGTTGTGGTTTAGGAAAAGAAGATGCATGCAATGACTATGGTGGTGGTTTAGGAAAGGAACGCAGATACAATGACTCTAGTGGTGGTTTAGGAAAAGAACACACATGCAATGACTATGGTTGTGGTTTAAGAAAGTAACAAACATGCAATGACACTAGTGGATCAATGTGGTTTAGGAAAAGAAGACACATGCCATGACTCTGGTGGTGGTTTTGGAAAGGAACACACATGCAATGACTCTGGTGGTGGTTTAAGAAAGGAACACACATGCAATGACTCTGGTGGTTTAGGAAAAGAAGAGACATGCAACACTAGTGGTTGTTTAGGAAAAGAACACATATGCAACGACTCTGGTGGTGTTTTAGGAAAGGAAGACACATGCAATGACTCTGGTGGTGGTTTAGGAAAAGAAGACACATGCAATGACTCGGGTGGTGGTTTAGGAAAGGAACACACATGCAATGACTTCGGTGGTAGTTTAGGAAAGGAACACACATTGAATGACTCTGGTGGTGTTTTAGGAAAGGAATACATGTTCAATGATTCTAGTGGTGGTTTAGGAAAGGAACACACATGTAATGACTCTGGTGGGTGTTTAGGAAAGGAAGACACATGCAAAATGACTCAGGTGGATCCATGTGGTTTAGGAAAAGAAGATACATGCAATGACTCTGGTGGTGGCTTAGGAAAGGAACACACATGCCATGACTCTGGTGGTGGTTTAGGAAAGGAACACACATTCAATGACTCTGGTGGTGGTTTAAGAAAGGAATACACATGCAATGACTTTGGTGGTGGTTTAGGAAAATAAGACACATGCAATGACTCTGGTGGTGGTTTAGGAAAGGAACACACATGCAATGACTCTGGTGGTTTAAGAAAGGAACACACATGCAATGACTCTAGTGGTGATTTAAAGAAGGAACACGCATGCAATGACCCTGGTGGTGGTTTAGGAACAGAAGACACATGCAATGACTCTAGTGCTGGTTTAAGAAAAGAAGACACATGCGATGACTCTAGTGCTGGTTTAGGAAAGGAACACACATGCAATGACTCTGGTGGTGGTTTTAGAAAATGAACACCCATGCAATGACTCCGATGGTGGTTTAGGAAAAGAAGACACATCCAATGACTCTGGTGCTGGTTTAGGAAAGGAACACACATGCAATGACTCTGGTGGTGTTTTAAGAAAGGAACACACATGAAATGACTCTGGTGGTTTACTAAAGGAACACACATGCACTGACTCTGGGGAGTTTTAGGAAAGGAAGACACATGCAATAACTCTGGTGGTGGTTTAGGAAAAGAAGGTACATGCAATGACTCTGGTGGTGATTTAGGAAAGGAACACACATGCAATGACTCTAGTGGTGGTTTAGGAAAAGAACACGCATGCAATGACTCTGGTGGTGGTTTAAGAAAGTAACACACATGTAATGACACTAGTGGATCCCTGTGGTTTAGGAAAAGAAAACACATGCAATGACTTTGGTGGTGGTTTGGGAAAGGAACACACATGCAATCACTCTGGTGGTGGTTTAAAATAGGAAGACACATGCAATGACTCTGGTGGTGGTTTAGGAAATAAACACACATGCCATGACTCTGGTGGTGGTTTAGGAAAGGAATACACATGCAATGACTCTGGTGGTGGTTTAGGAAAGGAAGACACATGCAATGACTCTGGTGGTGGTTTGGAAAGGAACACACATGCAATGACTCTGGTGGTGGTTTAGAAAAGGAAGACACATGCAATGACTCTGGTGGTGGTTTAGGAAATGAACACACATGCCATGACTCTGGTGGTGGTTTAGGAAAGGAATACACATGCAATGACTTTGGTGGTGGTTTAGGAAAATAAGACACATGCAATGACTCTTGTGTTGGTTTAGGAAAGGAACACACATGCAATGACTCTGGTGATGGTTTAAGAAAGGAACACACATGCAATGACTCTAGTGGTGATTTAAAAAAGGAAGACGCATGCAATGAGTCTAGTGGTGGTTTAGGAAAAGAAGACACATGCAGTGACTCTAGTGGTGGTTTAAGAAAAGAAGACACATGCAATGACTCTAGTGCTGGTTTAGGAAAGGAACACACATGCAATGACTCTGGTGGTGGTTTAAGAAAATGAACACACATGCAATGACTCCGATGGTGGTTTAGGAAAAGAAGACACATCCAATGACTCTGGTGCTGGTTTAGGAAAGGAACACACATGCAATGACTCTGGTGGTGGTTTAAGAAAGGAACACACCTGAAATGACTCTGGTGGTTTAGTAAAGGAACACACATGCAATGACTCTAGTGGTGGTTTAGGAAAAGAACACGCATGCAATGACTCTGGTGGTGGTTTAAGAAAAGAACACGCATGCAATGACTCTGGTGGTGGTTTAAGAAAGTAACACACATTTAATGACACTAGTGGATCCCTGTGGTTTAGGAAAAGAAGACACATGCAATGACTTTGGTGGTGGTTTTGGAAAGGAACACACATGAAATCTCTCTGGTGGTTTAGAAAAGGAAGACACATGGAATGACTCTGGTGGTGGTTTAGGAAATGAACACACATGCCATGACTCTGGTGGTGGTTTAGGAAAGGAATACACATGCAATGACTCTGGTGGTGGTTTAGGAAAAGAAGACACATGCAATGACTCTGGTGGTGGTTTAGGAAAATAAGACACATGCAATGACTCAGGTGGTGGTTTAGGAAAGGAACACACATGCAATGACTTCGGTGGTAGTTTAGGAAAGGAACACACATTCAATGACCCTTGTGGTGTTTTAGGAAAGGAATACAGATTTAATGATTCTAGTGGTGGTTTAGGAAAGGAACACACATGCAATGACACTAGTGGTGGTTTAGGAAAGGAATACACATGCAAAATTACTCTGGTGGATCCATGTGGTTTAGGAAAAGAAGACACATGCAATGACTCTAGTGGTGGTTTAGGAAAGGAACACACATGCCATGAGTCTGCTGGTGGTTTAAGAAAGGAAGACACATGCAATGACTCTGGTGGTGGTTTAGGAAAGGAAAACACATGCAACGACTCTGGTGGTGGTTTAAGAAAGGAAGACACATGCAATGACTCTGGTTGTGGTTTAGGAAAATAAGACACATGCAAAGACTCTAGTGGTGGTTTAGGATAGGAACACACATGCAATCTCTCTCGTGCTGGTTTAGGAAAGGAACACACATGCAATGACTCTGGTGGTGGTTTAAGAAAATGAACACCCATGCAATGACTCCGATGGTGGTTTAGGAAAAGAAGACACATCCAATGACTCTGGTGCTGGTTTAGGAAAGGAACACACATGCAATGACTCTGGTGGTGTTTTAAGAAAGGAACACACATGAAATGACTCTGGTGGTTTACTAAAGGAACACACATGCACTGACTCTGGGGAGTTTTAGGAAAGGAAGACACATGCAATAACTCTGGTGGTGGTTTAGGAAAAGAAGGTACATGCAATGACTCTGGTGGTGATTTAGGAAAGGAACACACATGCAATGACTCTAGTGGTGGTTTAGGAAAAGAACACGCATGCAATGACTCTGGTGGTGGTTTAAGAAAGTAACACACATGTAATGACACTAGTGGATCCCTGTGGTTTAGGAAAAGAAAACACATGCAATGACCTTGGTGGTGGTTTGGGAAAGGAACACACATGCAATCACTCTGGTTGTGGTTTAGAATAGGAAGACACATGCAATGACTCTGGTGGTGGTTTAGGAAAAGAACACACATGCCATGACTCTGGTGGTGGTTTAGGAAAGGAATACACATGCAATGACTCTGGTGGTGGTTTAGGAAAGGAAGACACATGCAATGACTCTGGTGGTGGTTTGGAAAGGAACACACATGCAATCACTCTGGTGGTGGTTTAGAAAAGGAAGACACATGCAATGACTCTGGTGGTGGTTTAGGAAATGAACACACATGCCATGACTGTGGTGGTGGTTTAGGAAAGGAATACACATGCAATGACTTTGGTGGTGGTTTAGGAAAATAAGACACATGCAATGACTCTGGTGGTGGTTTAGGAAAGGAACACACATGCAATGACTCTGGTGGTGGTTTAAGAAAGGAACACACATGCAATGACTCTAGTGGTGATTTAAAAAAGGAACACACATGCAATGACTCTGGTGGTGGTTTAGGAACAGAAGACACATGCAATGACTCTAGTGGTGGTTTAAGAAAAGAAGACACATGCAATGACTGTACTGCTGGTTTAGGAAAGGAACACACATGCAATGACTCTGGTGGTGGATTAAGAAAATGAACACCCATGCAATGACTCCGATGGTGGTTTAGGAAAAGAAGACACATCCAATGACTCTGGTGCTGGTTTAGGAAAGGAACACACATGCAATGACTCTGGTGGTGTTTTAAGAAAGGAACACACATGAAATGACTCTGGTGGTTTACTAAAGGAACACACATGCACTGACTCTAGGGAGTTTTAGGAAAGGAAGACACATGCAATAACTCTGGTGGTGGTTTAGGAAAAGAAGGTACATGCAATGACTCTGGTGGTGATTTAGGAAAGGAACACACATGCAATGACTCTAGTGGTGGTTTAGGAAAAGAACACGCATGCAATGACTCTGGTGGTGGTTTAAGAAAGTAACACACATGTAATGACACTAGTGGATCCCTGTGGTTTAGGAAAATAAAACACATGCAATGACTTTGGTGGTGGTTTGGGAAAGGAACACACATGCAATCACTCTGGTGGTGGTTTAGAATAGGAAGACACCTGCAATGACTCTGGTGGTGGTTTAGGAAATGAACACACATGCCATGACTCTGGTGGTGGTTTAGGAAAGGAATACACATGCAATGACTCTGGTGGTGGTTTAGGAAAGGAAGACACATGCAATGACTCTGGTGGTGGTTTAGGAAAATAAGACACATGCAATGACTCAGGTGGTGGTTTAGGAAAGGAACACACATGCAATGACTTCGGTGGTACTTTAGGAAAGGAACACACATGCCATGACTCTGGTGGTGTTTTAGGAAAGGAATACAGATTTAATGATTCTAGTGGTGGTTTAGGAAAGGAACACACATGCAATGACACTAGTGGTGGTTTAGGAAAGGAATACACATGCAAAATTACTCTGGTGGATCCATGTGGTTTAGGAAAACAAGACACATGCAATGACTCTGGTGGTGGTTTAGGAAAGGAACACACATGCCATGACTCTGCTGGTGGTTTAAGAAAGGAAGACACATGCAATGACTCTGGTGGTGGTTTAGGAAAGGAATACACATGCAACGACTCTGGTGGTGGTTTAAGAAAGGAAGACACATGCAATGACTCTGGTGGTGGTTTAGGAAAATAAGACACATGCAAAGACTCTAGTGGTGGTTTAGGAAAGGAACACACATGCAATGACTCTGGTGGTGGTTTAAGAACGGAACACACATGCAATGACTCTAGTGGTGATTTAAAAAGGAACACGCATGCAATGACTTTGGTGGTGGTTTAGGAAAAGAAGACACATGCAATGACTCTGGTGGTGGTTAAAGAAAAGAAGACACGTGCAATGACTCTGGTGCTGGTTTAGGAAAGGAACACACATGCAATGACTATGTTGGTGGTTTAGGAAAATGAACACACATGCAATGACTCCGATGGTGGTTTAGGAAAAGAAGACACATCCAATGACTCTGGTGCTGGTTTAGGATAGGAACACACATGCAATCTCTCTCGTGCTGGTTTAGGAAAGGAACACACATGCAATGACTCTGGTGGTGGTTTAAGAAAATGAACACCCATGCAATGACTCCGATGGTGGTTTAGGAAAAGAAGACACATCCAATGACTCTGGTGCTGGTTTAGGAAAGGAACACACATGCAATGACTCTGGTGGTGTTTTAAGAAAGGAACACACATGAAATAACTTTGGTGGTTTACTAAAGGAACACACATGCACTGACTCTGGGGAGTTTTAGGAAAGGAAGACACATGCAATAACTCTGGTGGTGGTTTAGGAAAAGAAGGTACATGCAATGACTCTGGTGGTGATTTAGGAAAGGAACACACATGCAATGACTCTAGTGGTGGTTTAGGAAAAGAACACGCATGCAATGACTCTGGTGGTGGTTTAAGAAAGTAACACACATGTAATGATACTAGTGGATCCCTGTGGTTTAGGAAAAGAAAACACATGCAATGACTTTGGTGGTGGTTTGGGAAAGGAACACACCGGCAATGACTCTGGTGGTGGTTTAGAATAGGAAGACACATGCAATGACTCTGGTGGTGGTTTAGGAAATGAACACACATGCCATGACTCTGGTGGTGTTTTAAGACAGGAACACACATGAAATAACTCTGGTGGTTTACTAAAGGAACACACATGCACTGACTCTGGGGAGTTTTAGGAAAGGAAGACACATGCAATAACTCTGGTGGTGGTTTAGGAAAAGAAGGTACATGCAATGACTCTGGTGGTGATTTAGGAAAGGAACACACATGCAATGACTCTAGTGGTGGTTTAGGAAAAGAACACGCATGCAATGACTCTGGTGGTGGTTTAAGAAAGTAACACACATGTAATGACACTAGTGGATCCCTGTGGTTTAGGAAAAGAAAACACATGCAATGACTTTGGTGGTGGTTTGGGAAAGGAACACACATGCAATGACTCTGGTGGTGGTTTAGAATAGGAAGACACATGCAATGACTCTGGTGGTGGTTTAGGAAATGAACACACATGCCATGACTCTGGTGGTGGTTTAGGAAAGGAATACACATGCAATGACTCTGGTGGTGCTTTAGGAAAGGAAGACACATGCAATGACTCTGGTGGTGGTTTGGAAAGTAACACACATGCAATGACTCTGGTGGTGGTTTAGAAAAGGAAGACACATGCAATGACTCTGGTGGTGGTTTAGGAAATGAACAAACATGCCATGACTCTGGTGCTGGTTTAGGAAAGGAACACACATGCAATGACTCTGGTGGTGTTTTAAGAAAGGAACACACATGAAATGACTCTGGTGGTTTACTAAAGGAACACACATGCACTGACTCTGGGGAGTTTTAGGAAAGGAAGACACATGCAATAACTCTGGTGGTGGTTTAGGAAAAGAAGGTACATGCAATGACTCTGGTGGTGATTTAGGAAAGGAACACACATGCAATGACTCTAGTGGTGGTTTAGGAAAAGAACACGCATGCAATGACTCTGGTGGTGGTTTAAGAAAGTAACACACATGTAATGACACTAGTGGATCCCTGTGGTTTAGGAAAAGAAAACACATGCAATGACCTTGGTGGTGGTTTGGGAAAGGAACACACATGCAATCACTCTGGTTGTGGTTTAGAATAGGAAGACACATGCAATGACTCTGGTGGTGGTTTAGGAAATGAACACACATGCCATGACTCTGGTGGTGGTTTAGGAAAGGAATACACATGCAATGACTCTGGTGGTGGTTTAGGAAAGGAAGACACATGCAATGACTCTGGTGGTGGTTTGGAAAGGAACACACATGCAATCACTCTGGTGGTGGTTTAGAAAAGGAAGACACATGCAATGACTCTGGTGGTGGTTTAGGAAATGAACACACATGCCATGACTGTGGTGGTGGTTTAGGAAAGGAATACACATGCAATGACTTTGGTGGTGGTTTAGGAAAATAAGACACATGCAATGACTCTGGTGGTGGTTTAGGAAAGGAACACACATGCAATGACTCTGGTGGTGGTTTAAGAAAGGAACACACATGCAATGACTCTAGTGGTGATTTAAAAAAGGAACACACATGCAATGACTCTGGTGGTGGTTTAGGAACAGAAGACACATGCAATGACTCTAGTGGTGGTTTAAGAAAAGAAGACACATGCAATGACTGTACTGCTGGTTTAGGAAAGGAACACACATGCAATGACTCTGGTGGTGGATTAAGAAAATGAACACCCATGCAATGACTCCGATGGTGGTTTAGGAAAAGAAGACACATCCAATGACTCTGGTGCTGGTTTAGGAAAGGAACACACATGCAATGACTCTGGTGGTGTTTTAAGAAAGGAACACACATGAAATGACTCTGGTGGTTTACTAAAGGAACACACATGCACTGACTCTAGGGAGTTTTAGGAAAGGAAGACACATGCAATAACTCTGGTGGTGGTTTAGGAAAAGAAGGTACATGCAATGACTCTGGTGGTGATTTAGGAAAGGAACACACATGCAATGACTCTAGTGGTGGTTTAGGAAAAGAACACGCATGCAATGACTCTGGTGGTGGTTTAAGAAGTAACACACATGTAATGACACTAGTGGATCCCTGTGGTTTAGGAAAATAAAACACATGCAATGACTTTGGTGGTGGTTTGGGAAAGGAACACACATGCAATCACTCTGGTGGTGGTTTAGAATAGGAAGACACCTGCAATGACTCTGGTGGTGGTTTAGGAAATGAACACACATGCCATGACTCTGGTGGTGGTTTAGGAAAGGAATACACATGCAATGACTCTGGTGGTGGTTTAGGAAAGGAAGACACATGCAATGACTCTGGTGGTGGTTTAGGAAAATAAGACACATGCAATGACTCAGGTGGTGGTTTAGGAAAGGAACACACATGCAATGACTTCGGTGGTACTTTAGGAAAGGAACACACATGCCATGACTCTGGTGGTGTTTTAGGAAAGGAATACAGATTTAATGATTCTAGTGGTGGTTTAGGAAAGGAACACACATGCAATGACACTAGTGGTGGTTTAGGAAAGGAATACACATGCAAAATTACTCTGGTGGATCCATGTGGTTTAGGAAAACAAGACACATGCAATGACTCTGGTGGTGGTTTAGGAAAGGAACACACATGCCATGACTCTGCTGGTGGTTTAAGAAAGGAAGACACATGCAATGACTCTGGTGGTGGTTTAGGAAAGGAATACACATGCAACGACTCTGGTGGTGGTTTAAGAAAGGAAGACACATGCAATGACTCTGGTGTGGTTTAGGAAAAATAAGACACATGCAAAGACTCTAGTGGTGGTTTAGGAAAGGAACACACATGCAATGACTCTGGTGGTGGTTTAAGAACGGAACACACATGCAATGACTCTAGTGGTGATTTAAAAAGGAACACGCATGCAATGACTTTGGTGGTGGTTTAGGAAAAGAAGACACATGCAATGACTCTGGTGGTGGTTAAGAAAAGAAGACACGTGCATGACTCTGGTGCTGGTTTAGGAAAGGAACACCATGCAATGACTATGTGGGTGGTTTAGGAAAATGAACACACTGCAATGACTTCCGATGGTGGTTTAGGAAAAGAAGACACATCAATGACTCTGGTTGCTGGTTTAGGATAGGAACACACATGCATCTCTCGTGCGTGGCTGGTTTGAGACAAAGGAAAGGAACACATGCAATGATCTCGGGTCTGGTGGTGGTTGAGGAAATGGAACACACATGAAATGACTTCCGATGGTGTGGTTTAAGGAAAGGAAGACACATGCCATTAGACTCTGGTGGCTGGTTGAGGAAAGGAACACACAATGCAATGACTCTGGTGGTGGTTTAGGAAAGGAACACACATG
>CAJUXJ010000661.1:0-43487 GCA_910589775.1 Avena eriantha | reverse complement strand
TATATAGGGGAGGGGGCAGCCCAAGGGGCATGGCGCCGGCCATGGTGGGTGCCCCCCCTCTCCCTCATTCATGTGGGTGGAGCTCCCACTCACATAAACACACACCTCCACTCATGTCCACTCACATGCATTAAATTTCCACCAAATTTAATGCAAGCTCTCATTAAATAAAAACTTTTATTTATTTATTCAGAATTTTGTTAATTAATTTAATTAACAAAAACTCACAGAACACTCACTGCAACATTTCATATCACATGCAGAACCAGTTTAGCAATTTCACCCGAAACAATTCCGGTTTCCATCGAAATGATTCCAGCACTTTCTTAAATATTTATCTGAACATATTTCTCCAAATGGTGTCGGTTTCCCTTAAGTGTGTCACCCTACGGTTCACGAATAATCAGACATGATCGAGACCCCTCTCCGATCAATAATCAGCAGCTGGACCTGGAGATCCGTACTGACTCCCACACATTCAACGATGACTCTTGTGATCGTGTGAACCTTTAACGCTAGTAACTTAATCCCTTTGTCTCACGATATATTACATGTCTGATATTAGATCATCAGTATCTCAATACCTGGTTTGATCTCGTTACCGACATGCACTCTTTTCTCGTTCAGTGATATAACATTCTAGTGATCACATCACTTGCTTGCAAGCTATTCTCATGTGATATCACCGAGAGGGCCCAAAGTATATCTATCCATCATCGGGATGGACAAATCCCATTCTTGATCATGAGCCTCAACATAACACCTTCGGAGTATCTAAACCCACCTTTATAGTCACCCTTTTACGTGTGACGTTTGATGTTATCAAGTCACTCTTCTGATGTTAGCAATTAACATGATCTCATGTCTAAGGACTAAAATTACTATGTATGATGTTATAGCAATATAAACATAATGACTTTGATCGTAATGCTATATTCGGATGAATGTTCATCACATCATTCCACCAATGTTGTGACCTCGTTATTAACAACATCCCATGTCTATGATCAGGAAACCTTGATCATCTTGTTTCAACGAGCTAGTTTATAAGAGAGGCATAACTAGGAACTTTCCTTTTGTTTATTAAACACACATGTATTAACGAGTTTCCAATTAATACAATTATAGCATGCAAAATAGACATTTATCATAAACAAGGAAAAAGATAATAACCACTTTATTATTGCCTCTCGGGCATATTCCCTTCACTCTCGACCTACCACAAATTAAATACCACGCATGCATCAATGATTCTGCACTTTATAGGAACGAGTACGCGATAGAAACCACACGTCCTAGTGTGCAGCCAAGGACGGTAGAAGAGAGGGAACAAGAATGTTCCTCGCAAAGTGGTATGGTACTTTCCTATCACCCCCCGGCTACACAGCGATATTTTGTAGATCCTAAGGAAGAAAAGCCTCATGCAATGGCACGCGGAAAGGGAGAAACCCAAAGATGATCCGGAGAAGGGCAAGATCCTGACACACCCTTGATACGCTAGCCAGGGGAATGTATTAGACATCGAGTTTGAAGAGTTCGGGGGTGATGCAAGGAATGTCAGGCTAGGTATGAGGACTGATGGACTCAATCCTTTTGGAAACCAGAGTAGCACGCATGACACTTGGCTCGTGTTTGTATGGCCGTACAACCTCCCCTGTGGTTGTGCACGAATCAAAGGTACGTACACATGAGCATTCTTATTCAGGGGCTGAAACAACCAGGTATCGATATGCATCTGTATCTTGGGATGTTGAGAGAGGAGTTAGCCAGGTTGTGGGAGCCGCCGACCCATACGTGGGACGCCTACACTAAAGATTATTTCCCTCTGTGAGCCGCGTTGCTCACGACGGTGCAGGACTGGCCCAGGTGAAACCACGGACAAAATGCATGTGTCAAGTGCATGGATGAGATACCGAAATCTCCAGCTACCAAGGGATCCTGGGTCTTCGAAAACCATGTTCCAAGGTACTCGAAAGTGGCTCCGCATGGATCACCCGTGGAGAAAATGTGGTGACCTGTTCAATGGTAAGGACAAGCTTGAAAGAGCCCTACATCCGAGGAGCGGCGAAGAAATCGTGGAGCTTTTTGATTAATTGGGTAGATTTCCCTGCGTCGGGAAAAAACGACTGAGCACAAAGCCACTGCTAGGTGTATGGAAAGCAAGGTCTGTTTTCTAGGACCTGCCGTACTGGAAGGTCCTCCACACTCCCCATAGCCTCGATGTAATGCACATCACGAAGAACGTTACCGAGAGTCTGCTTGGCACTCTAGTGAACATGCCAGACAAGACCAAGGATGGGCCGAAAGCAAGAAAGGACCTTAAATTTCTTCGCATCAAGAAAGATCTTTAGTACCGTGATAGTGATGATGATGATGATGATGATGATGATGATGATGATGATGATGATGATGATGATGATGATGATCAGACGGAAGGGACTCAAGGTCGCCGCAAAAGAGTTAAGAAGAATGAGGTGGTGCTTCGTGCTACCTGCTTCACTCTAAATCTGGAGGAGTTCGAGTAAATTTTCAGGTGCCTCCTTGGAGTGAAAGTTCCTCACGGTTACTCGGGGAAGATAAGTAGATACCCAGATGTGGCGAAGAAGAGGTTTAGCGGTATGAGCCTCACGACTGTCATGTGCTGATAACGCAGATACGCCCCATTCCGATCTACGGGATAATGAACGAGCATGTTCGTGAGACACTATTTGGCCTCTGCAACTTTTTCAACATCATATCTAGGAAGTCAATCGGTGTGAAGCATCTCGAGAGGCAATAAGAAGTGATCATGTTGATACTATGTGAGTTCGATATTTACTTCCCGCCCGCATCCTATGACATCATGGTGCATTTGCTTGTACATGTCGTGGATGACATCATCTAGCTCGAGCCGACATTCCTGCACAACATGATGCCGTTTGAAAGGCTAAACGGTGTCATCAAAGGATTCGTTCACAATAGGTCTCGTCCATATGGAAGCATAGACAAGGGCTTTTTGATCTACGAGTGCATCTCCTTCTACAAGAATTATCTATCCACCGAGAACGAGGATGTTGGAATACCCACCAAGAAGCACCTCAGCAGGCTCAGTGGATATGGTCACCGCGAGGGCTACCGCTCACTGCATGTCGGCATTGATGGTCGATGCACCGATTTTGACAAGGCACACCAAGTCGCGCTACAACACATTGAATTGGTCGGCCCTTGGGTGGAAGAGCATAAAAGATTAATTGAGAAGGAGTACGTCGACCAGGGCCGACGGCAGGAAGAAGGGATACATAACCAGAGAGCATAACTACAGCTTCATGGGTTGGTTTAAAAAAGGCAACTGGACAATCCCCACAGACGCCTTCTATGGAAGATCAAAAACTCATATTCACCTTGTCACAGGGCCCAGGGCACAACCTAAGGACCTATCACTACAACAGATGTGATATTTATTAACAAAGTGGCTTGTTGACAAAGTTGTGAACCGTCATATAGTATCTTAATTGTTGACGGTTTGGTTATGGCGTCAAGGATTAAGCATAATGCACGATGGTTTAGTATATTGTCATTTTTATATCATCATGGATTACTCTTCCGGGTGGTTTGTCGATGTTGGCGACAAAATTTTATCGTGGTGCATTTAAATTGACACTGAAAATCACACGGGACCAAGTTGTCAGTAGGAGAAAATGGTTTATCAAATAAAGAGGCAAATAAAGTAAATGTAAAATATTGTCTCGCGCGGGGTTTGAGCTTGTGACCACGAGTTGATTACTGCTGATGCCGCTAAGGTAGATGTAATGTTTTTGTGATGTAAAGTTGTTGATTAGTTTTAGGGTAGTTTAGTGTGTATTTGCTGGGCCGCATTTGTGTTGCTCCGGCGGGCCACTGTGCACCACCGTGCGCGTGAGAACCTTGCAGTACCATAGGCATATCCCACGGTGCACTGTGCGAGCTTTTTTTTTCGAGAACGAGCAGTTTTTTTGAGAGAACTGTGGGAGCAGTTGCGCGTGCGTACACTGCAGAATCGTACACGTGTGAACCACGGGGCACAAAACATCGGTGGCTCGCCATATGCCCATCCCTCTCTCTGCCATTCCATCATTCACTCCCTCACGCCGACGGTTCTAACTCCCCTTCCCCACTCCTCTCTCTCTCTCTCTCTCCGTCAAACAGGAAAAACCCTCTCTGGTTCCGCTCACCTTCGCATTCCGGCAATGCAGCACCATGACGCCATCGCTGCCCGCGAAGTCGAAGGCCGCAACGCTAGCCTTAGCCGTGCAGGAGGCGTCCATGGCTGCGATGGAAGCGGCAAAGCCGTAGTGGCTACTATCGCAGCCGCAGCAGAGGCCAAAGACGAAGCGGACGCCCTCGCCGAAGGACGGCTCGTCGGTCCCTCCTATGCTCCCACTGCTACCAGCAGATACATCTACGATTATGGCAAGGAGCCGCACGAAATCAATGAGGACCTCGAGCTCATCGTCTTCCCCCCGTCGCTGGCCTTCGACTAGAACATCATCGACGAGCAGGAGGTAAGTTCCATGTAATACATGTTTAGGATTGATGCCTAGGGTTTTCAATTAGCGTTAGGTGCCTAGGGTTTTCAATTAGCATCAGATTCGTTTTATATCTACTACGACTACTCTCTAATTAATGGATATGTTGTTATTGCTAGCTAGTGTTTGATTTTAGACAGATTCTATTAAAATTTGTGGAATTATGTGTTGACACGCTAAATATGTTGTACGTTATTTCTTTAACCATCATAGTATTCCCACGAACGACTCATGGTACTTGTACTCGCTGTAACCGAAAACAATCTCATTGAGAATAACATCACAATTCTTCTTTATGGATAGTTGTTTTCAGATTTGTGGATTAATGCTATCCTATTGGCTGACGGAATTTGATTTTCTGCTTGATCCCCTGATTACTTCATGTTGTTGCTAGCTGTCTGAGTGTTATTTGTTGCTTGCTTTATTAGGCATTAAATTTTAGTTGTAGTTTCTACATATTTTCTTCACATGTGTATTTTGCATGTTTATGTTGTATGTTATTTCTGTAACCATCTTAGTCTTCCCACGAACGACACCTGGTACTTGTACTCCCTTTAACCGAAACAATATCATTGAGAATTACATCGCAATTCTGCTGCATCGATTGTTGTTTTTAAGGATGCAAATGGGTATCCTCTATGGTACCCTCTACCCTCTTTAGTACAAAAAAATGAACTACATTTTCACAAATCATCACTTTTTTGGAAAACTAGTTCATTTATTTGATCTAGACTGAAATAGAGGGTACCTTAAAGGAGAATATCATTTTGCGGCCCGAAAGTTGGGTCGCCCAGGCAACGCGGTACCCAAGTTGATTTGTATCACCGCGATTCGAAAAGTTGGGGCGCCAATTGCTGAGAGGGGTCTTTCGAGTGAATGATGGACAAACCCAATATTTTCAAATCGCGCCCGTTAAGTCAGGATATTCCATTACACTAGTTCTTGCTGTGCCCCTCCTTCGCTGGTCACTCTTCTTAGCCACCCTGCACGTGTCGTAGGGACAAATCCATTACTGTACTTTCCTAACTCTCGACACTGAATCTTGCTGCAAGCGGCGACGGCGGTCCCTTTTCTTGCCTTCCCTGACCCTAGATCTGCCGGCGGCGGAGGACCTTTTTTCTCCCTCCCCCGACACTGAATCCGACGGCGGCGGCCTAGCATGTCTTGCAAGGCGAAGGTTGTAGCTACGTCGCCGACTGAAAAGGGTCCGTCGGGGCCCAAGTTTGGGGCTCAACGCGTAGCAGCGGCGAGGTCTTCAGCCCCGGTTATCAAGGAGGCCAGCAAGGATTCTACTCCCAAGGTACCTACGAGCAGCGGGTTGAAGAGAAAAGCAAGGCCGGCGGCGGATTGTTTGGCTCCGATGGGCGGATGCAGCACTCAGATCTCGGAGAAAAAAACCCGGGAGAAGAGCAAGAGGTGAATTTTTCTTATCTGTGCCTTATCTTGCAAGTAGATTGTATAAAGCATAATAGAATCGAATGAACTAAAATGTTGCCCTTTTAATCAAATTAGGCACAGCTTTGATACAAGCGACCTATATGAGTTCAAAGTTTATGTTCGGCAGTACACTGCAAAACTTGATTTTCGTTGCGAGAGGGTTGTGTTCGGGCAAGATGTGCATCTACTTATGAATTGCAAAGAGGTTGTGTCTGTTTCGCAGCTGGTAGATATGCTTGCCGCTAGAATTCCTTGGGGTTCTAGATAGAGGACAAATTGGTGTGGTGTAACATGAATGATACCTATCAGCAAATTGAGCACTCCCATGAGCTTCAGATGGTTTGGGAGTGTTGTGCAGCTGATCGTAAGGTGAAAGTTGAAGCGATGATTGGTGATATGTATGCAGATGCTGGAGATCTTGCTGCCAGAGCTTCTGCTCCTAGAGAATACGGACCAATAGATGCTAATCTAGATAAGTTCAGTATACGCATAGAGGTGGATTCATACATGGCAAAACTTGATGCGGGAGTTAATAAGCCAGTTTTGTCATGTACTGTGGAGATCACTGTCGATTCCAACAACATAACTCTTGATGAAATGAGAGAGATGATCGGTAAGGAAATCAGAATTGGCCCTAAGCAGATGGCAAAAATCCGGTGGTGGCATCATAAGAAGCAACAATTCATAGATGTTTTTGATACTGAAGATCTTATGCAGATTATGCGGCGAAAGAAGCTAACCAGGAAGGTGTTCTTCCTTGGTACCATTTCTGATGTTGTTGAACAGGTTATAGTGGATGTAGATGCCCCTGTAGTGGCTAAACAGAATGAGGCGGTCGACGTTGATGAGATCTGATGAGAGCTGCTACCCTGGGCTTATCATATGGACCACGGGGTTACCCTGCCAATATTTGTAATATTGACTGCTGTTGCATTTAGAGCGTGTTTCTGTGATTATGTTTGTTGAGAGATTGCGATATAATGTTCTGCGAGCTATTGAGATTTTCGGACATGTCACTTACTGAAACCATTGTTGTTGTAATAAGACATAAGTACATTGTAGTTGACATGATTATGTTTCTTAAGATGACGTACCGTACTTGTTTCTGTTATTATGTTTGTTGGGACATTGTAATGTAATGTTTTGTGAAACCATGACTGGACTAGTGATGCATAAATACATTGTAGTTGACATGATTATGTTTCTTGAGATGATGTACTGTACTTGTTTCTGTTATTTTGTTTGTTGAAAGACTGTAATGTAATGTTTTGTGAAACCATGATAGGACAAGTGATGTGTAAGTACCTTGTAGTCGACATGATTTTGTTTCTTGAGTTGATGTAATATACTTGTTTATGTGATTACATTTGCTGAGAGATTGTAATGTGATCTTTTGTGAAACCATGTTGTGGATATGTTTGTTGAGAGATTGTAATGTAATGTATTGTGAAACCATGACTGAAGAAGTGACGCATAAGTACCTTGTAGTTGACATGATTTTGTTTCTTTAGATTAAGTAACATACTGGTATCTTTTCGTTAGGCAATGAAATTGGGATGGAGGGAGTGCAGGTTTAATATTTGAAATGAGAATGTGTAAAGATAATCCATATCAGGCAGGAGATAGTAAACCAGGGAAAGGGCATGGTATCCGTTAAACTATTGTAACATGCCAATTTAGTCATTGTTGCAGTGGTAGAAGGGCTACTCTCTCTCTCTCTCTCTCATCTCTCTCTCTCTCTCTCTCTCTCTCTCTCTCTCTCTCTCTCTCTCTCGCCGACACCGTCCCCGTCGCCTGCGACGACGCATTCGCCATGCTGTCCTTGAATGGCGAGGACGAGCAGTCGAGCAGCGATAGCCTTCTCTCCGACATCAAGTATTCCTTCCACGATGTGAGTTCCTCTGTTTTCTCGGGCTAGGGTTAGGCAATGGTAAAATCTCTCGATCTGAGCTCCATATGTGCATGCAATCGTGTTCGATTTCAGCTTTGCGTTTACCTATAGGTACCAAGGACGATCTACGACTCTGAATGGGAGGGCCTAGATCTCGATGGAGAAGTGCCATGTGACAATGGGCTAAAGCTAAGGAGATATGTTGCATCTGAAGGCAGTAACACTGGGAGAAGGTTTTTGGGCTATACAAATCAGGTTTGTTTACATTATGTGCAACTGTGACATGAAGTAAAATGTATCGTCCATGTTCATAACACTATAGTGTGTGTGTTTTTAGGTTGGCCTGGTGTGTAAAGCAGTAGAGTGGGTGGTTCTTGAGTGGCCAGATGCACTTAAGAAATGTTTGGCATAGTTATGGGAGATGTATGAGTTGCAAAGGACGGGGAGATTTACTGATGTAAGTGATGCAGGTGAAAAAAATTACAAGCTGTCGGTACGAAATAAGGAGCTAGAACAAGAAATCGAGAATTTGCAGTCAGAGCTAACTGATGGGATCGATGGGAGCTTGGTTGTTGGAACTGCAAAGAAGCTTCAGGATAGTCACAGGTTGCCGATTCATAATGCAGAAAAGGAGAGGGATCAGCTCAGGGAAGACAAGAAGAAGCTAGAGTACTGCATTGCGGATTTGTTGAAGGAACTGAAGAAGGCGCGCGAGGGTGAACAAGGACATACTATAAAGGATAAAGGAAATTTGAGATGAATAATTTATGTTGTGCCAATGCCGAAAACTAGTTAATTGTAAGACCTGCAGTTGCGCTTTCCGAACTAAGCCAAACTCAATCCTCGAGCAAACTAATTTCAGACGAACACACATATCGTGCATAGAGTTAAGTTCACGCTTACAAAAGCACCACTACAGAGGATAAACCAGGCAGTTCAGTACTAAATAGACATATGTTGTGTTCAAGCGAGCCTGGCCTGGAGCTGCCTGTTTTTCTCCCTAGGATTGGCCAGCTCCTTCAGTACTATGTCGTGCTTCAGCTGTAGGTTCCAGTGCTCCGTCACGGATTGGAGAATTTTGTCCGTAGCCATACGATTTTCCTCCAAGATCCCTTTCATGATCTCCGTCTGCTTCGTAGCCGAGGCGCGACCTTCACTGTGTATGTCGTTGTATTGGGAACGGCAGTACCTGAGGAGGTTAGATAGAGGTGTGGGGACTAGCAGGGAAGCTATCGACGGCGTCAGCAGGCGGGATTGGATACAAGCGAGTGTAGCGGGACGTGAGAAGTACCCAGGTTCCAGGCCCTCGTGGTGAGGTAAAGCCCCTACTCCTGCCGGATCTGACTATGTGGAATACTTGAACTACAAGTGCTCCTCGAGCTGTATACGCTAGCTACTGCCTTAAATGCTGTAAGACCAACCCTTTCCACTGAGGCCTTGCCTCTCCTTATATAGGCAGAGAGGCAAAGGTCTCACTGGCCAGTCCGACTAGCGGGCCCCACAGGCGGGTCCCAGCCGACTAGTCATCCACAGTGTCCAGTATGGCTTGTCCTGTCAGAGTACGAGCGGTATGGCTGTCGTAGGCACAGTGGACGCCGTGCGAGCCTGTCGTCAGCACTGGCCACTGTTCCTGCGTCACCTCTGCAAAGTCTTCGGTATGGCCGGGTAGTTGCCAGTCTTGTCACCGTACATGGTGTACCGTGCACTGATACACACGTCGCACTGTCCCATTGATTGAGTCCGGCTACGCCGCCGTGTCCGGCTGTCTCCTGCTGATCCGGCTACCGGGGGATAGCCGGCCTGTCTTGCCCTGTCCGGCTGCATCTGGTCAGCCGGACGCGATCCGACTGTCTTGTTTCTTATTCGGTTGGGGTACCTGGGGATCATCCCCCTGACACTAGCCCCCGAGCGCGTGTGGATTCCGCCCTTAGGCGAAATGTGCACGCCCTTCCTCTTGCTTTTGAATTTGTGTCCGGTTGAGCTTGGTGGTCGCGCTACCCGTGACGTCAGTGCTGACGCCGGCCACGCGCGCACGCGCCATCATTACTCTGCGGCGGGCAGCGTAACGTCCCGTCGCACGTCGCCTCGGGAAATTGTTGTCCGGCGCTTCGGTTCCCGCTCCAGGATCTTCTGCGCATCCTGCTCCGGCACACGGGATCTTAGGCGGCAATTGGGGTGTGGGTCGCCTGGATGCGCGCCACGTGCCCCGTCGACGGTTGCCCTTCTGGCTCTTTAAAGGGACCCCGCGGGGGAGGCGATTTCTTTCCTTCGCTCCCCCGCTGCAGTTCCTTCTCTTTCGTTGCCTCCGCTCCTGCGTCCTTGCTCTTTGCGCCGCCCATTCGCCATCGTCGACGCTACGGGCCACCGTCAATCCTCCCTCGCTGCTCCCCCTCGTCAACTGGAAATGGCCGCCGACCGCGGGGCCTGGTGCGGCTCTGCCATCACCGAGGACCAAATCGCCAAATATCGGGCCACCCGCGTCCTCCCGCCGGCGGAGGAGGTGGTGGTGCGGCTGACGCCGGCCGGGGAAGTGTCGCCGCATCCGGAGGAGGGCGAGCGCGTCAAATTCCTGTCCAACCTGGCCCGCGGGTTCGCCCTTCCAGTGAACCCGTTCCTCTTGACCTTCCACGCCTTCTTTGACCTTCGTCTCCACCACCTCGGCGCCAAAGCAATCGGAACGTTGGCGCATTTCGTTGCGTTCTGCGAGAGCTATCTCGGGATCCAGCCGGATCTCGGGCTCTTCTGCCGGCTCTTTCGAGTCTGGTCGCAGGTGCAGTTCACCCAGGGGCCCTTAGTCGTCTGCGGCGGCGCCTCCATTTACTCCCGCTTGTAGACCGGCTACCACAAGTTCCTTCTTCCCGATACGGTGCGACTGTGGCAGTAGTCATACTTCTACGTGAAGAACCTTACCAACATCGACCGGATAAATCTGCCGGCCTTCCAGGACGTCGAATCCAGCCGGCAGAACTGGGACTTGAAGTTCCACGGCGACAAGGCTGAGACGGACAAGCTGCAGAAGGGCATGCGCTCGCTCGTCCACTGCCGGCTGACCGGGCTAGACGTCACCCTCAGCTGGATGTCCCGGCTCATGATGCCGTTGCAGCAACAAGCACACAAGATGTGCTACTATTCTGGCCGGCTGGACCCGACCCGGCTGTCGTGCCGCGATCCCCGCTACCACAACCTGAAGGAGTGGGTGTCGACGATCACCAAGGAACGGCTGCCGGAGAACTAGGAGTTCAGCCTGGCGCCGTATACGCGGGAGAACCGCGCGCCTCGGGTAAGCTCTTCTAACCGGATGCACTTTTGATGTTTTCTTGTTCTTGTTCTTTGTCTTCGTCTGGCTGACTTTTGTGTTCGGCAGATGTTCCCCAGCATCATCCGCGAGAAGGGCGCGGCGGCCCTTGAGGAATTCGTGCCCGACCTGCCCGAGCCGCGCGCCCGACGGTCCGGCGAGGAATCGGATGGGGATGGCGACGCCTTCCCCAGCCCGAACAACGAGCCGGCCGCCGACCTGCACCCGGAGGTGCACGAGGAGGAGGCCGTGCCGACCGCGGAGCCGGGGACGCGCTCCACGACGGACGGGGGAGCGAGGGGGAGTGGCTCCAGCCGCTCCGGCTCCCTCCGCCCCGCGGCGGAGGAGCCGGCGCCCAAGAGGAGCCGGTCCGGCGCCCCGCCGCCAAGCCGGTCCGGCACCCTGCCGTCAAGCCGTCTTGGCCGGAAGAAGGCGCTGCCTCCTATGGTGCCGGGGTATGTTCTTTCTCCCCCTTCCCTTTCTGTCTGTTTTCCTTTTTCCTCCTTTTCTAACTTTGGCTTGTTTTGCTCCTGTCTTCCTCGCTTTTTCCTTAGCACGCTCGTTTCCTTCGGAGCCGCAAGCCCGGCTCGCACGCCAGCCGGGTTGCCGCCCCGTGCCCCGACTGCGCCGACCAGCGCTCCTCCTTCCTCTGACATGGAGCCTTTGCCTCCCCCTCGAGCTGAGCCAACTGCCCCCGCCCAGCCGGAAGTCCCCCAGCCGGAGGCGAGGTCCTCCCAACCGGAAGGCTCCTCCGCGGGCGCGCGGGGGGCTGCTGGCAAGGAGCTCATCGTCGTTGGCGACGACAACTCCGACGAGGAGCCCAGGGAGGAGTGGCAGGCGGCGGTGGTCACGGCGAAGGAGTCCCTGGCCGTCAACGCCGTGGACGACGACGCCTCTTCCGCTGCCTCGCTGTTGGACCTTGCCGCCACGCTCGAGCTGGCGGTGAAGGAGATCCGGCTGCTGGAGGCCACAACCGGCGGGAACCAGTCGTTGGAGCAAAAGCTCGCTGGCGCCAACGGGACCTCCCAGAGTAACTTCACTTCATCCGGCTCCCCCTTTTTTTGGGTACTGATAGTCGGTTTCGTTGCAGCTATCCTCATGTGCGCTCAACACGAGATCGATCGCTTGAAGAAAGCGAACGATCGGCTCAGCATGTCCAACTCTACTCTGTGGCTGCAGAACAAGGATTGGCACGCGCGGGTGGACGGTTTGGAGGCCACCGTCAAGGAGCGCGACGCCTCGCTCGCCAATCGAACCGAAGCTTTCTCCCTTCTCGAGGCCCAGAACAAGGACCAGGAGAAGGAGGTTAAACGGTTGGCGCTCAAGGAGAAGGTGCTGGTGGAGGAGCTGATGTAGGTCGGCCACATTGCCAAGGGTGAGTTCCTTTTCCCGTCTTCCTTTCTTTCCGGATACGGTAGCCGGATCTGACCCCTCTTTTCTGACAGCCTTTTACCCCGGCATAGACCTGCTGGCCTACAACCAGCTGCAGGAGAATTGGCCGGGAGCACAGCCGACAGCCCAGGAGCTCATCGTCCTTCTTGGCAAGGAAGCCGCCAAGCTTCGCCAGGCAGCGAGGGACGTCTTCTCCTACGTCTGGCCGGAGGCTCTGGTTCCAGAGACAATGGCGCAGCTAGCTGCGAAGGTGGGGGAGGTGCCGACTGCGGTGGACCGGCTGCGGGACCTGGCTGCGCGAGCCGGAGCAGAGATGGCCCTGGCTCTGATGCTCTCCTAGTACAAGAACGCCCGCGTCGAGAAGATCGACGGAGGCTTCCGTGCCGGGGCTGATCTTGCCGCCATCCGCCAAGCCCATCTGGAGCTCTGCGGGTCCGCCTTCAAGATCGCCAACTATGTGGACCCTGACGAGGTCCTCACCGACTCGGAGTCCGTTGGCACTCCTGATGTGGAGGCCCCAATGCTGCCACCTGCCAGTGCCGGGACCGGATCAAGCCCCGTGCCTCCTCCACCGCCTGAAGCCTCCGCTGGCCAAGAACTCCCCCACGGCAAGGGTCCTGCTGCCTAGATATCGCCCCCGGATGCCGGGTGTAATTGTCTTGTGTTGTACACTTATAAACCTTGTCTGTTCGTGCCGGCTGTCTTTGACGCCGGGTAAGTTGCGAGAGCTTCGTCTCTCTTTTGCTTGTTATTGTTGAAATCCTTTTTCCTTACTTGTGCGCTGAGTTTCTTTTTGCCATTTTGCCCGGATAACCTACACCTCCAGTGGGGGCGCGCAAGCGCACCCACTGGGTGTAGCCCCCGAGATTTGTAGGAGTTGATGAAGACAGGTGCTTCGAATCTTCCTTCTTTCCTAGTTCTTCTATCTTTATCCGACTAGACTCGTCCCAGTCGGTTGCTTTCGCTGGCTGAACCCTTTTAGCCGGGGGGACTAACATCCCAGTGGGGGCGCGCTAGCGCACCCACTGGGTGTAGCCCCCGAGATTCGGAGTAGCTGGCGTAGCCAGGTGCTTCGAATCTTCCTTGTCTTCTCTTGCTCCAGCCCTTGTCCTCGCCTGGGCTCCGATCGATCGGCTAAACGCCTTTAGCCGGTTGGGAACCACAAGATTCCACTGGGGGGGCGCGAGCGCACCCAGTGGGTGTAGCCCCCGAGATTCGGAGCGCTTGATGAAGGCAAGGACTTCGAATCTTCTTTCCTTTTCCTGAATTCCGACTCTAGGTAGCCGGACAAAACGTACGTACGCATACACACATGTCCACATAGGTTAGTAGGTTAGTCTGCCAAATTGTAGCCGGAAAACGGCTTGTTTTTTCGAAAACTGGCCTATCCCTTTCTAGACACTTAGTCGCTTTCCCGTGCACTCTACTGTTTTTGCTGCGTCCTTGCCGGGCAGCCGGGTTGCGGTCTGCAGCCGGAATCGAAGGGAGCTGACAGTATATTGCACATGGTACTAATGGCTTAGCAGCTGGATTGGTTCGAGCTAGTTGCAGGGCCGGGATACCCGATCTATCACGTCTCCTCCCCGTTTTTCGTGCGGGATGCCTCGGGCTTTTGCTCTTGCTAGCCGGACAACCGGGTTGTAGTCTGTAGCTGAGACGAAGAGTGGGCCTCTGACATTGTCGCACAGTACTCAGCCGGTTTGTTGACTTAGCAGGCTGGGCCAGCCGGCAAGCCCCGGGTAGGGGTTGCCGGCGCCGGAAAATAATAACCGGAAAACAGGTGCATACATATTTATGGCAAGGAGCCCCCGAGATTCTCGTGGGGGTCCGTATTTTTATTCATAGGGGTTTCAGGATACATACACTGTCTGGCGACTAGGTGTAAAATGGGCGCAGCAGGGCCGTGTTCCAGGGACGCTCGGTCTCCTCGTCTGACTTGTCCATCTTGTTCTTGCGCGGCTGCTGTGCGTCGATGAGGTAGTAGGAGTCATTGGGCAGCGTCCGGCTGATGATGAAGGGGCCCTCCCAGGGTGGCGATAGCTTGTGCATGCCCTTTTTGTCTTGCACCAGCCGGAGAACCAGGTCGCCCTCGCGGAATGCGACTGGGCGGATCCGGCTTGAATGGTAGCAACGTAGTCGCTGCTGGTATAGGGCTGATCTGGACAAGGCCAGCTCACGGGCCTCCTCCAGGAGGTCCATTCCGTCCTCCCGCGCCTCCTAGTTGGCTTTTTCATTGTAGAGGAGCTTGCGAGGGGAGTCGAACTCGATGTCGGCAGAGAGGACGGCTTCTGATCCGTAGACCAGGAAGAATGGCGTGTAGCCGGTTGACCTATTCGGCGTGGTGCTGAGGCTCCACAACACAGCCGGAAGTTCTTCGATCCAACATCCGGGTGAACGCTCCAACGGCTCGATGAGACGTGGCTTGATGCCGGCTAGCACTAAGCCGTTTCCCTTTCGACTTGCCCGCTGGATTGCGGGTGCGCGACGGAGGCGAGGTCCAGCCGGATGCCCTTGTTGCTGCAGAACCGGGCGAAGGCCCCCTTGGCGAAGTTCGTGCCGTTGTCGGTGATGATGCTGTTGGGGTAGCCAAAGCGGTTGATGATGTCGGTAAAGAAGGTGACAACCGTCGCCCCGTCCAGCTTTCGGATTGATGGCTTCGTAGCATGGAAAACAAAAAATTTCTACCGCAAGAACGAACGAAACCTAGATCCAATCTAGATAAAAGCCAAGATCTAATCTATTAGACATGAGCAACGAGATAGATAGGAACTAACCCTCGTAGATCCGAAAGCGTTAACGAGATTAGATCTCGTGGTTGATGTAGTCGATCACTTGCCGATCTCAAGATCGTGTGGACGATCCTTCCGGCGTCGCGTTCCAGCAGCGCTTCCGCCCTTCGGTCAAGTAGACGATCCTTCCGGCGTCGCGTTCCAGCAGCGCTTCCGCCCTTGGTCAAGTTGACGATCCTTCCGGCGCCACGATTCGGCAGCGCTTCCGCAGTCGGTCACACGTGCGGAGTCGAAGCAGACCTTCCTCTCCCCGTTCCAGCGAGCAGCGGAGGTAGTAGATCTTCTCCACGGAATCCCAGCAGCACGACGGCGTGGTGGTGGTGGTGGAGTAGAGAATTCTGCAGGGCTTCGCCTATGCCTGTGCAGAATATGGTGGAGGAGAGAGGCGGCAGAGATTAGGTGTTATGGGAGCAAGGGAGGAGGGGGCGCCCCTGCCCCTCTATTTAAAGAGGGGATGGCGCCATGGGGAGGGGAGTCCTTGTAGGACTCCTCTCCTCCCTAGGCCGGCGGATTGGAGGTGGGGCGGAGGAGTCCTCCTCCCCCACGAATCCGTATCTTGACCCACCAGGACGCCTTGATCCCTATCTTGATTTTCAAGCAAACTCCAAGATATCTTCTAGAACCTTCCGGAACATTCCGAAACCTTCTAGAACTCTCATACAAACACTCCGGAACATTTCCTATATATGAATCTTATTCTCTGGACCATTCCGGATCTCCTCGTGATGTCCCGGATCCATTCCGAGACTCCGAACAACATTCGGTCTCCAACGCACATTCCATATCTACTTAAAACAACTTCGAACCTTAAGTGTGTCACCCTACGGTTCGTGAATATGTAGACATGATAGAGACACATCTCATTTCAATAACCATCAGCGGGACCTGGAGATCCATAATGGTTCCCACATACTCAACGATGACTTCACGATCGATTGAACCATTTACATACGAAACTAATTCCCTTTGTCTCACGATATTATACTTATCTGAGGTTTGATCGTCGATATCTCCATACCTAGTTCTACCTCGTTACTGATAAGTACTCTTTACTCGTTCCGTGATATGTCATCCCTTGTGACCTAGTCACATGCTTGCAAGCTAACTAGATGACATTCCACCGAGAGGGCCCAGAGCATATCTATCCGTCATATGGATGGACAAATCCCAATATTGGTTCATGCGCTTCAACACATACTTTCAGAATACTCAATGACACTTTTATAACCACCCAGTTACGAAGCGGCGTTTGATGTCATCAAAGTATTCATCCGGTGATGGTGATTAACATAACCTCATGGTCGAAGGAATAGGTTACTATGCGATTGAAAGCTTACAGCAATACGAACTTAATGACTTGATCTTATGCTACGCTTACTATGGGTGTGTGTCCATCACATCATTCTCCTAATGATATGACCTTGTTATTAATCACATCCTAATGTCCATGATCAGGAAACCATGATCATCAATTAATCAACAAGCTAGTTCAATAAGAGGCTTACTAGGGACTCTTATATGTTTACAAAACACACATGTATTAGTGTTTCCTAATAATACAATTATAGCATGGGATGTAAACATTCATCATAAACACAAAGATATAATAATAACCACTTTTATTATTGCCTCTTGGGCATATCTCCAACAGTCTCCCACTTGCACTAGAGTCAATAATCTAGATTACATGGTAATATACCGAACACCCATGGCGTTCTGGTGTTGGTCATGCTTTGCCCTAGGGAGAGGTTTAGTCAACGGATCTGCCACATTCAGATCAGTGTGTACTTTGCAAATCTTTATGTCACCATCTCGGACATACTCGCGAATAGCGTGGAAACGTAGCTTGATGTGCTTCAGCTTGCTATGTGACCTTGGCTCCTGCGCATTAGCTATGGCACCTGTGTTGTCACAGTAGATGGCCATCGGGTCCAACGCACTGGGAACCACGCCGAGTTCAGTAATGAATTCCTTCATCCAAACGGCTTCTTGTGCAGCCTCCGAAGCAGCTATGTATTCCGATTCAGTTGAAGATTTCGCCACAACGCTTTGCTTTGCACTCCTCCAGCTCACTGCAGCACCATTCAAAATAAATACGTATCCCGATTGTGACTTCGAGTCATCCGGATCGGTGTTCCAACTAGCATCGGTGTAACCGTTTACAACAAGCTGTTCATCACCTCCATAAGAAAGAACCATATCCTTAGTCCTATTCAGGTACTTTAGGATATTCTTGACCGCTGTCTAGTGTTCCTCTCCAGGATCACTTTGATATTTGCTAGTCAAACTAACAGCATGTGCTATATCCGGTCTTGTACACAGCATGGCATACATGATAGAACCTATGGCCGAGGCATAGGGAATTTTATTCATTTTCTCTCTATCTTCTGTCGTAGCTGGACTTTGAGTTTTACTCAAGGTCTTACCTGACAACATGGGCACGAACCCTTTCTTGCTATCTTCCATTCTAAACTTCTTTAGAACTTTGTCCAAGTATGTACTTTGTGAAAGCCCTATTAGGTGTCTTGATCTATCTCTATAAATCTTGTTGCCTAGAATGTATGCCGCTTCGCCAAGATCCTTCATTGAAAAACTATTATTCAAATAGGTTTTGACGCTATTAAGAAGTTCTATATCATTCCCAGTCAACAATATGTCATCTACATACAGTACTAGGAATGCTACAGAGCTCCCACTCACTTTCTTGTAAATACAAGGTTCTCCATAAGTTTGTATAAATCCAAAGTTTTTGATTACTTTATCAAAACGTTGATTCCAACTACGGGATGCTTGCTTCAGTCCATAAATGGAGCGCTGAAGTTTGCATACCTTGTTAGCATCTTTAGGATCGACAAAACCCTTGGGTTGTACCATATACAACTCTTCCTCAATGTCACCATTAAGGAACGCCGTTTTGACATCCATCTGCCAAATCTCATAATCGAAATATGCAGCAATTGCTAACAAAATCCTCACAGACTTTAGCTTCGCTACTGGTGAGAAAGCTCATCATAGTCAACTCCTTGAATTTGTCGGAACCCTTTCGCGACAAGTCGAGCTTTATAGACGGTAACATTACCATCAGCATCTGTTTTTCTCTTGAAAATCCATTTGTTCTCGACAGCCTTACGGCCATCCGGTAAGTCCACCAAAGTCCACACTTGGTTTTCGTACATGGATCACATTTCGGATTTCATGGCTTCTAGCCATTTGTCGGAATCTGGGCTCACCATAGCTTCTTCATACGTCGCAGGGTCATCAGCGTTGTCCACCAACATGACGTTCAAGGCAGAGTCATACCAATCAGGAGTGGCACGAACCCTTGTTGACCTACGAGGTTCAGTAGTAACTTCGTTCGGAGTTTCATGATCATTATCATTAGCTTCCTCTTCAATTGGTGCAGGCGGCACCAAAACATCTTCCGGTGCTGCGCTACTCTCAAATTCGAGAGAAGGTTCAATAACCTCATCGAGTTCTACTTTCCTTCCAGTCACTTCTTTCGAGAGAAACTCCTTCTCAAGAAAGGATCCATTCTTTGCAACAAAAACTTTGCCCTCGGATCTATGATAGAAGGTATACCCAATTGTTTCTTTAGGGTATCCTATGAAGACGCATTTCTCCGCTTTGGGTTCTAGCTTATCAGGTTGTAACTTCTTTACATATGCTTCGCAACCCCAAACTTTAAGGAACGACAACTTAGGTTTCTTACCAAACCACAATTCGTACGGTGTCGTTTCAACGGATTTAGATGGTGCCCTATTTAAAGTGAATGCGGCTGTCTCTAATGCATAGCCCCAAAATGACAATGGTAAATCTGTAAGAGACATCATAGACCGAACCATATCTAAGAGAGTTCGATTACGACGTTCGGACACACCATTACGCTGTGGTGTTCCCGACGGTGTCAACTGTGAAAGTATTCCACATTTCTTTAAATGCATGCCAAACTCGTAACTTAGATATTCACCCCCGCGATCAGAACGCAGAAACTTAATCTTCTTGTTACGATGATTCTCCACTTCACTTTGAAATTCCTTAAATTTCTCGAAAGTTTCGGACTTATGTTTCATGAAGTAGACATACCCATATCTACTCAAGTCATCCATGAAAGTGAGAACATAACGATATCCACCACGCGATGCTACACTCATTGGACCGCACACATCGGTATGTATTATTTCCAATAAGTCTGTAGCTCAATCCATTGTACCAGAGAATGGAGTCTTAGTCATTTTTCCCATTAGACATGCTTCGCATCTTTCAAGTGATTCAAAATCAAGTGATTCAAGAAGTCCATCTGAATGGATTTCCTCATACGCTTCACTCCAATGTGACCAAGACGACAGTGCCACATGTATGTAGAATTATCATTCAATTTAATTCGTTTGGCATCTATGTTGTGAACATGTGTATCACTACTATCGAGATTCAGTAAGAATAAACCATTCATCTCAGGTGCATTACCATAAAAGATATTACTCATATAAATCGAACAACCTTTATTCTTAGACTTAAAAGAGTAACCGTCTCGCAATAAACAGGATCTAGATATAATGTTCATGCTTAACGCAGGCACCAAATAACAATTATTTAAATTTAAAACTAATCCCGAAGGTAGATGTAGAGGGAGCGTGCCGACGGCGATCACATCAACCTTGGAGCCATTTCCAACGTGCATCGTCACCTCATCTCTTGCCAGTCTTCGTTTATTCCGCAGCTCCTGTTTCGAGTTACATATATGAGCAACCGAACCAGTATCAAATACCCAGGCACTACTATTACTAGTAAGATACACATCTATAACACATATATCAAATATACCTTTCTTCTTGATGTTGCCGTTCTTCAGATCCGCCAGGTACTTGGGGCAGTTACGCTTCTAGTGACCAGCACCCTTGCAGTAGAACCACTCAGTTTCAGGATTTGGACCAGCCTTGGGCTTCTTAGCAGGTGCGGCAACTTTCTTGCCGTCCTTTTTTGAAGTTGCCCTTGTTCTTAGGCTTACCCCGTTTCTTGAAATTGGTGGTCTTATTGACCATCAACACTTGTTGCTCCTTCTTGATCTCCACTTCAGCAGTTTTCAGCATGGACGACAGTTCAGGCAACGTCTTGTTCATGCAGTGCATGTTGTAGTTCATCACAAAGTTCTTATAACTTGGTGGTAGTGATTGAAGGAGACGGTGAATCCCCAACTCATTAGGAATCGATATTCCCAACTCTTGGAGCTTCTTAGCGTACCCAGACATGGTGAGCACGTGCTCGCTAACGGAGCTTCCTTCTTCCATCTTACAGTTAAAGAATTTCTCGGAGGCCTCATAGCTCTCCATGGCCGCGCGAGTCTCAAAAATTAGCCTGAGCTCCTTAATGATCTCGAACGGGTCGTGGTGCTCAAAACGCTGTTGGAGCTCCGCTTCTAAACCGTACAGGATGGCACACTGAACTGTGGAGTAATGATTCTTCCGAGTGGCGAAAACATTATTTTCGTCATCGGTGGCATTATCTGCAGGTGGGTCACCTAGCGGTGCATCGAGCACATAGGTCAACTGACCAGCCCTGAGGACGCTCTTCAGTCCACGGAACCAGTCCGTGAAATTGCTTCCATTGTTCTTAAGTTTTTCTTTCTCTAGGAACGCATTGAAATTGATGGAGGGGGTCGCCATAATCTACAACAATTTGCAAGTAGTTTAGACTAAGTTTATGAAAAATTGAGTTCAAATTTAATTATTAAACTAACTAGGTGAACTCCCACTCAAAACAACATCCCTCACATTGTCTTAGTGATTACACGAACCAAGTCCACTACACCAAGTCCGATCTTCACGAGAGAAGATGTAGTTTCATCGGCGAACAATCTTCATGTTCATCATATCAATTATATGACTCGTGCTCTACCTTTCGGTATTCCGTGTTCCGAGACCATGTCTGTACATCCTAGGCTCGTCAAGATAACCTTAGTTTCCGCATGTGCAAATCTGGCTTGCACCCGTTGTATGCACACGTAGAATCTATCACATCCGATCATCACGAGATGCTTCGAAACGACGAGTCTTAGCAACGGTGCCAACTAAGGGTGAACACTTTATTACTTGATATTTTAGTGAGAGGGATCATCTTATAATGCTATCGTCGCGATCTAAGCAATACAAGATGCATAAAGGATTAACATCACAGGCAATTCATAATTAGTGTGATATGATATGGCCTTTTCTTCTTGCGCCTTTGATCTCCATCTCCAAAGGACGAACATGATCTCCATCATCACCAGCATTGCGTCAAGGTCAGTGGCGCCGCCTCATGGTTGTCCATCATCACCAGCAACTATTACAACTACTTGGAATAAAGCTATTACAAGATGAATAGACACGCAGGTCTTAACAGAATTAAAGACAACCGTTAGGCTCCTGCCGGTTGCCATACTACAACAAGGATCATTGCATACATCAAATACAATCACAATCACATGTTGGCCATATCACATCACAAAACCCCTGCAAAAACAAGTTAGACGCCTCTAATTTTCTTTGCATGTTTTACGTGGTTTGGGGCTTTCGCATAAGACCGATCTTACCTACGAACAAGAACCACAACGTTGATACAAGTGTTGTCAAGATGCTCATTGTAAATCGAATCTTAACTATGGTGGGAGAGACAGACACCCGCAAAGCCACTTGTGCAATGCAAGTTGCACGTCAAGCGTGGAGCAAGTCTCATGTGCGATGACATGTAATGTTAGCCCGAGCCGCTTCATCCCACCATACCGCAAGATGCAAAGTACACGCTAAGACACCGACAACAAACGCATCAACGCCCACAAAACCATTGTGTTCTACTCGTGCAACAGATCTACGCATAGATACGGCTCTGATACCACTGATGGGTTCGTAGCATGGAAAACAAAAAATTTCTACCGCAAGAACGAACGAAACCTAGATCCAATCTAGATAAAAGCCAAGATCTAATCTATTAGACATGAGCAACGAGATAGATAGGAACTAACCCTTGTAGATCCGAAAGCGTTAACGAGATTAGGTCTCGTGGTTGATGTAGTCGATCACATGCCGATCTCAAGATCGTGTGGACGATCCTTCCGGCGTCGCGTTCCAGCAGCGCTTCCGCCCTTCGGTCAAGTAGACGATCCTTCCGGCGTCGCGTTCCAGCAGCGCTTCCACCCTTGGTCAAGTTGACGATCCTTCCGGCGCCACGATTCGGCAGCGCTTCCGCAGTCGGTCACACGTGCGGAGTCGAAGCAGACCTTCCTCTCCCCGTTCCAGCGAGCAGCGGACGTAGTAGATCTTCTCCACGGAATCCCAGCAGCACGACGGCGTGGTGGTGGTGGTGGAGTAGAGAATTCTGCAGGGCTTCGCCTATGCCTGTGCAGAATATGGTGGAGGAGAGAGGCGGCAGAGATTAGGTGTTATGGGAGCAAGGGAGGAGGGGGCGCCCCTGCCCCTCTATTTAAAGAGGGGATGGCGCCATGGGGAGGGGAGTCCTTGTAGGACTCCTCTCCTCCCTAGGCCGGCGGATTGGAGGTGGGGGGGAGGAGTCCTCCTCCCCCACGAATCCGTATCTTGACCCACCAGGACTCCTTGATCCCTATCTTGATTTTCAAGCAAACTCCAAGATATCTTCTAGAACCTTCCGGAACATTCCGAAACCTTCTAGAACTCTCATACAAACACTCCGGAACATTTCCTATATATGAATCTTATTCTCCGGACCATTCCGGATCTCCTCGTGATGTCTCGGATCCATTCCGAGACTCCGAACAACATTCGGTCTCCAACGCACATTCCATATCTACTTAAAACAACTTCGAACCTTAAGTGTGTCACCCTACGGTTCGTGAATATGTAGACATGATAGAGACACATCTCATATCAATAACCATTAGCGGGACCTGGAGATCCATAATGGCTCCCACATACTCAACGATGACTTCACGATCGATTGAACCATTTACATACGAAACTAATTCCCTTTGTCTCACGATATTATACTTATTCGAGGTTTGATCGTCGATATCTCCATACCTAGTTCTACCTCGTTACTGATAAGTACTCTTTACTCGTTCCGTGATATGTCATCCCTTGTGACCTAGTCACATGCTTGCAAGCTAACTAGATGACATTCCACCGAGAGGGCCCAGAGCATATCTATCCATCATATGGATGGACAAATCCCAATCTTTGTTCATGCGCTTCAACACATACTTTCAGAATACCCAATGACACTTTTATAACCACCCAGTTACGAAGTGGCGTTTGATGTCATCAAAGTATTCATCCGGTGATGGTGATTAACATAACCTCATGGTCGAAGGAATAGGTTACTATGCGATTGAAAGCTTACAGCAATACGAACTTAATGACTTGATCTTATGCTACGCTTACTATGGGTGTGTGTCCATCACATCATTCTCCTAATGATATGACCTTGTTATTAATCACATCCTAATGTCCATGATCAGGAAACCATGATCATCAATTAATCAACAAGCTAGTTCAATAAGAGGCTTACTAGGGACTCTTATATGTTTACAAAACACACATGTATTAGTGTTTCCTAATAATACAATTATAGCATGGGATGTAAACATTCATCATAAACACAAAGATATAATAATAACCACTTTTATTATTACCTCTTGGGCATATCTCCAACACGGATAGGCCTGGCCTTGATCCACTTCGTGAACTTGTCCACCGCCACCAGCAGGTGGGTCATGCCCGCGCGTGCTCGCCTGAAGGGACCGACCATGTCAAGGCCCCAAACCGCGAACGGCCAGGTGATCGGTATGGTCTTGAGTACCGAAGTTGGCATGTGCCTAAGCTGCCCAAAGCGCTGGCACCCATTGCATGCGCGGACCAGCTGCTCAGCGTCCTCGAGGGCGATGGGCCAATAGAAACCATGGCGAAATGCCTTGGCGACTATCGCCCTTGACGAAGCGTGGTGCCCGCACTCGCCCTGGTGGATGTCCTTGAGTAGCCGGTGGCCCGTATCCGCATCAAGACATCTTTGGAAGATTCCGGATACACTGCGCTTGTGTGGCTCGCCGTTTATGATGGTGTATGTGTGCGCGCGGTGCCGGATTTGTCTGGCCTCCACCTCGTCGTCCGGGAGTTTCTCCGTCGGCGATGTAGCTCATGAAGGGTTGTGCCCAGGATGGCACTTCCCGAATGACAAGGATGCTCATGTTCTCTGGTTGACGGGTGTCTGGGGGTCGTCCGGATGGCGTATCCGGAGCGGAAGCCCCCGAGCCGCTAGGTGAGCCGGCAGCCCCCAGGCCTTGCGAGCCAGAAGGCGCTGCCTGGCCGGAATTGGTGCGGGTCTTCTTTTTTGCTGGTTCTCTGCTTCCGGCGTTCCGTCGGCCGGAACAGTTCCTGCCCAGACGATGGAGTCCCATTCTGGCGACGGGTTGATGGATGGCTTGCGTAGGATCTCCAAGGACACCCCTGGTGGGATGGCCTGCCTGGTGGATCCGATCTTGGAGAGCACATTGGCTGCCTCGTTGTTGACGCGGGGGATGTGGTGAAATTCACACCCGTCGAACGACGCGCTGAGCTTCTAGATGTGGAACCAGTAGAGAGACATGTTTGCGTCTCTGGTGTCCCATTCCCTGGATACTTGCTGCACCACCAAGTCCGAATTGGCGAAGCATACGATCCGGTTGACACCGATCTCCTTGGCCAGCCGGAGTCCGTGCGCCAGTGCCTCGTACTCGGCTACGTTGTTGGAGGCCTTGAAGTGGATCTGTATTACGTACTCCAGCCGGTCTCCCTTGGGCGAGGTGAGCACAATGCCGACTCCCAAGCCGCCGAGCATCTTTGATCCATCGAAGTGCATCCGCCAATGGTCCGAATCCAGAACTGACGCTTGCAACTTGATCGTGAGCCGGGGCTCGTACTGGATGGAGTAGGCGGCAAGCTCGATGGCCCACTTGGTGACTCGGCCGGTGGCGTCCTTGTTGCCGATGATTTCCGAAAGGGGTGCAGTGCACACGACCTTAATTGGATGCTCCTGGAAGTAGTGATTGAGCTTCTTGCATGCCAGGTACACGCCATAGCACATCTTCTGGTACTGGGGGTAGTTCTGCTTGGAGAGGGAGAGAACCTCGCTGAGGTAGTAGACGGGCCTCTGAACCGGCTGAGCCTTGCCTTCCTCAGGGCGCTCCACCACTAGGACGACGCTGACGACCCGGCTGATGGCTGCTATATAGAGCAACATCGGCTCCTTACAAGCCGGCGTGGCTAGAACCGTTGCTGTGGATAGCATGCGCTTGAGGTCGTGAAATGCGGCGTCGGCTTGCGAAGTCCAGGAGAACTTGTCCGTCTTCTTCATCAACTGGTACAACGGGAGTGCCTTCTCCCCCAGCCGGCTAGTGAAGCGTCTGAGGGAAGCCAGGCATCCAGTGAACTTCTGGACTCCAAGCAGGTTCCTGGGCGGCTGCAACCTCTCGATGGACGCGATCTTCTCCGGATTTGCCTCGATACCTCGCTGTGAAATGAGGAAACCTAGGAGCTGACCGGACGGTACCCTGAAGACGCACTTCTCTGGGTTCAACTTCATCTGGTACTGGCGGAGGTTGCGAAATTTTCTCCCAGGTCCTCGAGGAGGGTGCGCTTCTCCTTAGTCTTGATAACCACGTCATCCACGTAAGCGTGCACGTTTCGGCCTATCTGCGAGTGCAAGCATTTCTGCATACATCGCTGATAGGTTGCGCCTGCGTTCTTTAGGCCGAAAGGCATGGTACATAGCAGAAAGCCCCATAGGGGGTGATAAATGATGTCTTAATCTGATCAGCCGGGTTCAGCTAGATCTGATTGTACCCGGAATAACAATCTAAAAAAGACAACAAATCACAGCCGGCCGTGGAATCGATGACTTGATCGGTACGGGGCAAGGCGAAGGGGTCTTTAGGGCACGCCTTGTTTAGGCTGGTGTAGTCGATACACATGCGCCATGTCTTGTTCTTCTTCAGCACCAGGACTAGGTTCGCCAGCCAGTCCGGGTGGTACACTTCCATGATGAACCCGGCTGCAAGGAGCCGGGTGATCTCGTCACCGATTATCTTTCTCTTCTCCTCTGCGAACCGGCGCAGAGGTTGCTTGATCGGCTTGGCATCCGGACGCACGTGAAGTGAGTGTTCGGCGAACTCCCTTGGCACACCCGGCATGTCCTTGGGGGACTACGCGAAGATGCCCCAATTCTCATGGAGGAAGTCGACGAGCGCGCCTTCCTATTTGCTGTCCAAGCCGGGGCAAATGGTGACGAACTTGGTCGGATCGGAGGGGTCGAGCGGGATCCTCTTCATCTCCTTTTCTGGCTAGAAGGCTCCTTCTCCAGCCGGCTTGCTGCTAGCCGAAATGTCCTGCTGGGCCATGGCCACATTGCGCCTGATCACGCGCTTCTCCTCGGCTATGATGAGGGCCTCTGCCAGTTTGGAACCGGCTGAGGCGCACTCCATCGATCGCCTCCATCGATCGCGTGAAGCAGCCGGCGACGGTGATCCCGCCATGGGGTCCCGGCATCTTCGTCTTAAGGTAGGCATAGTGGGGGATGGCCATGAACTTGGCGAGGGCGGGGCGCCCAAGGAGAGCGTGGTAGGAGCTCGTCAGATTTACCACCTCGAACCAGATTGGTTTGCGGCGGAAGTTCTCCTCGGTCCCGAAAATGACGTCCAGCTGGATTTTTCCCAGCGGGGCGCAGGTTGGCCCCGGCAGTACGCCGTGGAACGTCATGGTAGTCGGGCGCAGGTCGCTTTCGCGAATGCCTAGCTTCTCTAGTGAGGACTGGTAGAGGAGGTTGATGCTGCTGCCTCTATCGATGAGGACGCGCGAGAATCGGCAAGTGCGCGCGTTGGAGACGATGAGGGGGTCGAGCACCATGGCGTAGCCCCCGGGAGTCGGTAGAAGCTCAGGCTGATCCGCCCGGCTCCAGGTGATAGGGGTTTCTGACCAGTTCAGGTACTGGGGGACCGGAGAGGCGATGGTGTTGACCTCCTTGGAGCGTCGCCTGCGGCTGTGCTTGTCGTCCTGCTCCGTCTCGAAAATGTGGTAGGCGGCGTGCGGCTGGGGGTAGCCGTTGTTGTTGCCGCCGTTCCCGCCGTTACCATCATTGCCGGCTCCCCTAGCCGGTGGTGGAGGTCCACCCGGTGGGGGAGGCAGGGGACGAGGCTGGTTGCCCTGGTCCTTTAGCTGGCGGGTCTAGCTGCAGTTCCGGGTGGTGTGTGTAGCCGGCTTGAAGGGACCGCTATGCCACTTGCTTCATTAGCCGGCGCGTCGGGCGCGCCCTCCACAGCATTGACTTGCTGCGCGTGGTAGCGAGGTTTCTGTTGTCCGGCCTGGCGGTCCCCATGGAACCGGTTGTCGTTGCCGTGGCGTCTAGAGGGTCCGGCTTCTCCAGCCGGATTGCTGGGTCGGTCGTGAGCCGGCTCCGTGGGAGTCGGACGACCGTCCGTGTTTACCTGGAGGGGCTTCTTCATGGCGGCGTCCGCCGTGGCGTACTGGTCCGCAACCGTCATGAGCTCCGCCGTGGTTTTCGGCTCTTCACACAGTAGCCGGTGGCGAAGCATGGTGCCCTCGCGGCAACCCTCGATGAAGAAACCGATGGCTTGGCTCTCCGGGATGCCCTCACAAGTGTTGCGCAGCTCCGTCCACTTGGCGAGGTACTCGCGGTCGGTCTCGTGGTCGCCCTGGACGCACAAGGCCAGGTCGCTCGAGCGCCCTGGCACTTGTACGTGTCATTGAAGTTGCGGACGAACACCTTCTCGAAGTCAAGCCAGGCGTTGATGCTTTTTGGCGCGAGGCTATTGAGCCATGTCCTCGCTGACACGGTTAGCATGAGGGGGATGTAGTGCACGGCTGTGCGCTTGTTCCCATGGGCGATGCCGACTGCCGTAGCGTAGTCGGTCAGCCAGTCCTCCGGTTTCATGCTGCTGTCATACTTGGGGGTGTCCCTGGGCAGGGAGAATTTATCCGGTAACGGCTCGTTCCGGATGCGGGGTCCGAAACACACTGGACCGGTAGAATCTTCCTCCTCCGTGACGCGCGCTTGAGCGAGGAGCTCGATGCGGTCGCGGTCATCCGGGCAATCCGTGTTGGGCGCTCCCACCCGGCCCGAGAGACGGGAACCGGCTGGTCTGGGCGCTCCGGCTGGTGGAGGGGGAGGTGGTGGGTTGCTGTTCACCGTCTGCTCCTGGCGCGGCTCGCCCCTATTACCGGAGCTGCGACGCCTGCTGTGGGCCCTGGGCGGCTGAGGGGAGGACGCCTGCTGGGTGTCACGCGGCACACCCCTGCTGTTGGCCGGTAGCTCGCTTCTCCTTGAGTAGCTAAGGTCTTCCTGCACCTGCCGGTTGGCGCCAGCCTGCTCGTCCGCGACGCGGAGGAGCTCCTCCACGTGATCTTGCTGGCGGGCTCGCTCCTTGCCCTCTAGGCTGGGCAGTTCCTCTGTCGCGGCTCGTGCCGCGCGCAAGTTCTTGATGGGCGTGCTGTAGGTGGGCCGTGCGAGGGCGGGCACGGGATCCGGTTCCCCGTTCTTTTCCAACCTACCACCAAGCTCGCCGCCTCGACGCCGTACTTGGCCGCGCCGGCTCGGCTCCGCGGTAGCCGGAGTGAGGCCGTGCGCGCGGTCGTACTCGCGCCGGGTGATCTCGAGCTGCTTACGGGCTGCAGCTAGCTCCATGGCCTCATGGAGGAGGATTTGTCTCTCCATGCTGAAGTTGGCCTTCGCCTCCTCCGGGTTATCCCGGAGGTTAAGCGGCGTCAGGAGCCGATCAATGGCATCCTCCACAAGGTTCCGGGGCTGTGGGGGAGCAGAAGTTCCGACCTCGTTCGCGCCTCGCTCCCGCGGCTGGCGGGGATGGGAGCTGGAACCGGCCATCATGACCTCTGTGCCGCGAGGTGCGGCAGAGGCGCTGCCGTCTAAGCACGGCAGCTCTGCGATAGAGACGATTTCCCTAGGGAAAAGCTCCGGGATGGTGGCGACGTAAACGGAGAGGTCGCCGAATAGCAGAACGGTGTCGTTCGCCGGGAAGGAGGTTCCGGCGAAGCAGGAAGCGTTGTCGATGACGTAGTCGAATTTGCCGAGCGTGAGCACCAGGCCGGAGGCCACGCGCTCACTGGCTGAAGTGCGGAGTCCCGTGCGGAACGTGACTCCGGCCGAAGCCATCTGGCCCCACAGTGGGTGCCAACTGTCGTTGTATTGGGAACGGCAGTACCTGAGGAGGTTAGATAGAGGTGTGGGGACTAGCAGGGAAGCTATCGACGGCGTCCGCAGGCGGGATTGGATACAAGCGAGCGTAGCGGGACGCGAGAAGTACCCAGGTTCGGGGCCCTCATGGTCAGGTAAAGCCCCTACTCCTGCCGGATCTGACTATGTGGAATACTTGAACTACAAGTGCTCCTCTAGCTGTATACGCTAGCTACTGCCTTAAATGCTGTAAGACCAACCCTTTCTACTGAGGCCTTGCCTCTCCTTATATAGGCAGAGAGGCAAAGGTCTCACTGGCCAGTCCGACTGGCGGGCCCCATAGGCAGGTCCCAGCCGACTAGTCATCCACGGTGTCCAGTATGGCTTGTCCTGTCGGAGTACGAGCGGTATGGCCGTCGTAGGCACAGTGGACGCCGTGCGAGCCTGTCGTCAGCATCGGCCACAGTTCCTGTGTCACCCCCGCAAAGTCTTTGGTATGGCCGGGTAGTTGCCAGTCTTGTCACCGTACAGGGCGTACCGTGCACTGATACACACGTCGCCCTGTCCCATTGATTGAGTCCGGCTACGCTGCCGTGTCCAGCTGCCTCCTGCTGATCCGGCTACCGGGGGATAGCCGTCCTGTCTTGCCCTGTCCGGCTGCATCTGGTCAGTCGGACGTGATCCGACTGTCTTGTTTCTTATTCGGTTGGGGTACCTAGGGATCATCCCCCTGACAGTGTAGCTTCGCCTAGTCGGTGTTTAACTCCTTCAGTTTCTGGCACTTGTCAGAAAGGACCGCGACTTCAGTGCGCAGTTGGTCAAAGGCCAGTTTCTGGGAATTCTGCTTCTCCCTTTGGATTTCTATCTTGTCACTTAGCCAGGTCGCCATGTCCTAGTCAATCTTTCGCCTCTCTCGCTGCAACAAAATACATAGTATGGTTTGTTAAGTTCACCAGGACAAGCTGGTTAGTTTCCATAATTAACTCAATCGACTAGTGGGACTGTCATAATTTCAAGGAAGAAGCAATCTAGGACTAATCAACATTTTATGAACCGACTAGTGGCACTGTCATAATTTCAATTTCAAAGACAAAGATTTATCAGCAGTTTAGTGTGTTGTGGATTTTTCCCAATATCACCAAATAGTAGTGGGAGAGTAGCAAACTCATAATGCAGAAACCCATGTCCAGATACATAATGGAAAGAGAACATGGTGTCCATTCATGAACATGAACACCAACACATGTCCAGATAGATAAGGAGTTGCCCTAGGATTCTTATTGCACCCTATAATGGGAAGCAGACATGGGCATTGCTCCCTGAACCCTAAACATTACAAAAGGAGAGGAGGACGAACTGATATTCGTGTCCCCGCTAATGGGAATCAGACTTGGGCATTGCTCCGATACGCCTCCAGACATGCCCTTAGCTCCTCGTTCTCTTTACAAACACCCTCGAGTACGGTGATCCCTCTGCTCATGTCCGCCTTCATCTCCTTGACTGTATCCAGGCAACGGTTCCTGTCATGGTAGGTTCGGATGGTAGCCTTGGTTTCCCCCAACGCGTCCTCTGAGTGCCTCGCTGACTTTGTCCTGCAGGAGAATGCACCTTTCCACGAGATTCTTCTTCTCCTCCGTGAGCTCGTTGATTACCTTGATGGCCTGTTCTTGCTTGTTCAAGTTACGGTCGAGCACTTTCTGTAGCCTAACGACGTCACGTGCAAAATCTAGCGAGATCTCCTTCTGCACAGATAATTTCTTGCATAGGCTCTCATTAGCTTGGGTGAGGGAGCGTGCAAGCTCATGTTGGTTGGCAATCTTGGAACTGATCGCGGCCACCTTGTCACTGTACTCGGCCTTCGATCGCTGCATCATTCATATTAATTGAAATAGAAATTCTACAATTACACTCCAGGTCCCAGGTGAATACTAATATAGATCAAAAAAATCCCCGTTGAATCTATTGGCCGCAGTGTTAAAAAATGGACCTAGAGATCTATTCATGACCACGATAAACTAATCCTAATCACAAAAAAATCCAGAGTGAATCTATGAACAATGGTATTAAGGAAAGACCAAGAGATCTAGTCATTTTCATGAAAACTAATACAACTCATAATAGAAGAAGAAAAACCAATGCGGGGCAGACAACATCTAAGAAATCCACATCATAACTCGGAGAAATAACAGCATGGAGATTTGCTACCTCGTTGAGACATGGAATAGGGTCGAACGTGTCCTACAACGCATCCGTCGTGGTGGATTCGGGCTCCACGGCTAGCCTGTAATACATAGAAGAGGAAGAGCCAGAAGAAGAATAAAAACAAGAAGAAGCTGATTAAGATCATGATGGAGAGGGAGATGGAGAAGAAGTAGAAGAAGGGGACCGTATCGGGAGGAGCCCTCACCTGCTAGAACATTCGGCGCCATTGTCGGGGGAGATTGGGCCTCGATGAGAGGGTAGGCTTGAGTGGATGGTAGAGCAAGAAGTGCCTCGTGGCGATTTCTCTCCCTTTTCTCCGCGAGGATCGTCGACCGGCCTCTCCCCCTCCTTAGTGGAGCCATGGCTTGCAAGGTGAGTGTGGCGGTGGCAGGAGGAAGGAGATAGTGATTAGTGTGGGAGAAGAGTAAAAGAGTACATGTCGTGGTCCAGTAGTACTAGTACTATTATACAAGACCACCGTGTACGGTCAACCTTCTCAAAGAAGCCAGGGAGGCAGGGGTAGGGAATCGATGGGACTTGACTCTATTATGATGGACACTTCAATGGTCTTCGGTGCCGCCCAAAATCTAGTATATAATAAGGGGAGCGCGAGCCGGGTGGTCGTCACGGGAATCGGCGCGCACATCCCATGTGCGTGTGTCACGTGTTGATGGGGCAATGACGCGCGCAACTGCTGCACGATCACGTCGGCACGTCCAACGCTGTCGAACTCCACGTGACAGGCACGCACGTGATATTTACGAGTCTAGAATACGCTGTGCCACTTTTGTTGTGATCAAATTATGTTCAGTACGCGAGATATTACTTCTTTCTTCTTCTTTTTTTGATAATCGACAAATGCATGCGTGGACACGACGCACGAAACCGCTGCTCGCCCTTGATCAGATCGGCACCCCACTCTGTGTACCCACCATCAACCATTCGGAGCAACTACCTCTAGCACGATGCCCCCTCACCGTGGCAATGGCAGGTCCAAGCCGTCCACTGACTGTCCTGCGTCCCTGGCTCTTCGCTGCATCTTTCGTGCTCGCGAGTCGCCTGCTGAGGCAGCACATCGTGTCTGACCGCGCCAGGATCCATTGACATCAGCACTCGAGGACACCGCGGCGTCGAAGCTCGTACCGGCCGCGCAGGAGGAGCATGGGGTACCTGCAGCGTCGGACGAGTGCAAAGCAGTAGCCAGGACGAGGGCGCGTGTTGCACCAGTGAGTACGGACAAGAAGAGGAACGAGAAGAAGACCAGGAAGAAGAGAGCAGATAGCTATTTGGACGAGTCCGACTCGGCCAACGAGGAGGCGTTCATCGATCAGTTGGAGGCAAAAGCGGAGGAGAGTGACGTGGACCCGTGGGACTACGAAGTGGAGGAGGAGGACTACGACGAGTCGATAGCGCGCTTATTGAGGAAGGGGCGGTGTTGAGTCGTCGGAGGAGGACACCGATAGCGGCGATGGTAGGGACCATGGCGTTGACAAAGACGAGGACGAACCGGAAGACGAAGACGATGGCTTCTTTGAAATATGATCATTTATTTTATTTATTTTACTTAGATAGATGGATTTTCACTTGTTTATGGCGGTAAAGTATCGGTGGCACGGATAGAGAGGTGGCACGGATTGACCATGCATAAAAAAAGTGGAGAAGGGAGGGGTTATCCTACCCGTTGGATCACATGGGATCAACGGTTGGTGGAGACGATCTGCGTGACATCTGTGTCAGCCAATCAGGGCATAGCACCCATAGTGAGCACATGTTTGGGATCTCCACACGTTTGGGCTTTTGTGAGATTTGTGACCGAGAGAGAGGGAAAATCAGAGTGTGTGTTCTATTCACCAGTGTCATTGCATGTGTGTTATTTTCACTAACAACAACCAGAGTCATTACATGTGTGTTCTTTTCACATACCACATATGGATCCACCAGTGTCATTGAAATGTGTGTTCTCTTTAGAGACCACACATGGATCCACTAGTGTCATTGCATGTATGTTCTTTGCACTAACAACAACTGGAGTTATTGGATGACTGTTCTTTTCACATTCTACATATGGATCCACCAATGTCATTGCATGTGTGCTCTTTTCACAATCCACCTATGGATCCACTAGTGTCATTGCATGTGTGTTGTTTTTACTAACAACAACCAGAGTCATTTCATGACTGTTCTTTTCACATACCACATATGGATCCACCAGTGTCATTGCATGTGTGTTCTTTTTACTAACAACAACTAGAGTCATTGCATTTGTGTTCTTTTCACATGCCACATATGGATCCTCAAGTGTCATTGAAATGTGTGTTCTCTTCAGAGACCACACATGGATCCAGTAGTGTCATTGCATGTATGTTCTTTTCACTAACAACAACTAGAGTCATTGCATGACTGTTATTTTCACATACCAAATATGGATCCACCAGTGTCATTGCATGTGTGTTTTTTTTTAGTAACAACGACCAGAGGCATTGCATTTGTGTTCTTTTCACATGCCACATATGGATCCACTAGTGTCATTAAAATGTGTGTTCTCTTCAGAGACCACACATGGATCCACAAGTGTCATTGCATGTGTGTTCTTTTTACTAAAAACAACCAGAGTCATTGAAATGTGTGTTCTTTTCACATACCACCTATGGATCCACCAGTGTCATTGCATGCTTGCTGTTTTCACAATCCACCTATGGATCCACCAGTGTCATTGCATGTGTGTTCTTTTCACTAACAACAACTGGAGTCATTGCACGTTTGTTCTTTTCACATACCACATATGGATCCAATAGTGTCATTGCATGTGTGCTCTTTTCACAATCCACCTATGGATCCACCAGTGTCATTGCATGTGTGTTCTTTTCACTAACAACAACTGGAGTCATTGCATGTGTGTTCATTTCACATTCCACATATGGATCCACTAGTGTCATTGCATGTGTGCTCTTTTTAGAGACCAGATATGGATCCACCAGTGTCATTGCATGTGTGTTCTTTTCACATACCACATATGGATCCACCAGTGTCATTGCATGTGTGCTCTTTTGACAATCCACCTATCGATCCACTAGTATCATTGCATGTGTGGTCTTTAAACTAACAACAACTGGAGTCATTGCATGTGTGTTCTTTTCACATACCACAAATGAATCCACCAGTGTCATTGCATGTGTGTTCTTTTTACTAACTACAACTGAGTCATTTCATGACTGTTCTTTTCACATACCACATATGGATCCACCAGTGTCATTCAAATGTGTGTTCTCTTCAAAGACCACACATGGATCCACCACTGTCATTGCATGTGTGTTCTTTTCACCAACAACAACCCGAGTCATTGCATGTGTGTTCTTTTCACTAACAACAACTGGAGTCATTGCATGTGTGTTCTTTTCACATACCACATATGGATCCACCAGTGTCATTGCATGTGTGTTCTTTTTACTAACAACAATTGAGTCATTTCATGACTGTTCTTTTCACATACCACATATGGATCCACCAGTGTCGTTGCATGTGTGCTCTTTTCAGAATCCACCTATGGATCCACTAGTGTCATTGCATGTGTGTTATTTTTACTAAAAACAACCAGAGTCATCGAAATGTGTGTTCTTTTCACATACCACATATAGATCCACCAGTGTCATTCAAATGTGTGTTCTCTTCAGAGACCACACATGGATCCACCAGTGTCATTGCATGTGTGTTATTTTTACTAACAACAACCAGAGTCATTGCATGACTGTTCTTTTCACATACCACATATGGATCCACCAGTGTCATTGCAAGTGTGTACTTTTTAGTAACAAGAACCAGAGTCATCGCATGTGTGTTCTTTTCACATACCACATATGGATCCACCAGAGTCATTGAAATGTGTGTTCTTTTCAAATACCACACATGGAACCACTGGTGTCATTGCATGTGTGTTCTTTTTAGTAACAACAACCAAAGTCATTGCATTTGTGTTCTTTTCACATACCACATATGGATCCACCAGTGTCATTGAAATGGGTGTTCTTTCACATACCACATATGGATCCACCAATGTCATTGCATGTGTGTTCTTTTTACTAACAACAACCAGAGTCATTGCATGTGTGTTCTTTTCACATACCACATATGGATCCACCAGTGCCATTGAAATGTGTGTTCTCTTCAGAGACCACACATGGATCCAGCAGTGTCATTGCATGTATGTTCTTTTCACTAACAACAACTGGAGTCATTGCATGACTGTTATTTTCACATACCACATATGGATCCACTAGTGTCATTGCATGTGTGTTTTTTTAGTAACAACGACCAGAGTCATTGCATTTGTGTTCTTTTCACATGCCACATATGGATCCACTAGTGTCATTAAAATGTGTGTTCTCTTCAGAGACCACACATGGATCCACCAGTGTCATTGCATGTCTGTTCTTTTTACTAAAAACAACCAGAGTCATTGAAATGTGTGTTCTTTTCACATACCACCTATGGATCCACCAGTGTCATTGCATGCTTGCTGTTTTCACAATCCACCTATGGATCCACCAGTGTCATTGCATGTGTGTTCTTTTCACTAACAACAACTCGAGTCATTGCACGTGTGTTCTTTTCACATACCACATATGGATCCACTAGTGTCATTGCATGTGTGCTCTTTTCACAATCCACCTATGGATCCACAATTCTCATTGCATGTGTGTTCTTTTCACTAACAACAACTGGAGTCATTGCATGTGTGTTCTTTTCACATTCCACATATGGATCCACTAGTGTCATTGCATGTGTGCTCTTTTTAGAGACCAGATATGGATCCACCAGTGTCATTGCATGTGTGTTCTTTTCACATACCACATATGGATCCACCAGTGTCATTGCATGTGTGCTCTTTTGACAATCCACCTATCGATCCACCAGTGTCATTGCATGTGTGGTCTTTAAACTAACAACAACTAGAGTCATTGTATGTGTGTTCTTTTCACATACCACATATGAATCCACCAGTGTCATTGCATGTGTGTTCTTTTTACTAACTACAACTGAGTCATTTCATGACTGTTCTTTTCACATACCACATATGGATCCACCAGTGTCATTCAAATGTTTGTTCTCTTCAAAGACCACACATGGATCCACCAGTGTCATTGCATGTGTGTTCTTTTCACCAACAACAACCCGAGTCATTGCATGTGTGTTCTTTTCACTAACAACAACTGGAGTCATTGTATGTGTGTTCTTTTCACATACCACATATGGATCCACCAGTGTCATTGCATGTGTGTTCTTTTTACTAACAACAACTGAGTCATTTCATGACTGTTCTTTTCACATACCACATATGGATCCACCAGTGTCGTTGCATGTGTGCTCTTTTCAGAATCCACCTATGGATCCACTAGTGTCATTGCATGTGTGTTATGTTTACTAAAAACAACCAGAGTCATCGAAATGTGTGTTCTTTTCACATACCACATATAGATCCACCAGTGTCATTCAAATGTGTATTCTCTTCAGAGACCAGACATGGATCCACCAGTGTCATTGCATGTGTGTTCTTTTTACTAACAACAACCAGAGTCATTGCATGACTGTTCTTTTCACATACCACATATGGATCCACCAGTGTCATTGCAAGTGTGTACTTTTTAGTAACAAGAACCAGAGTCATCGCATGTGTGTTCTTTTCACATACCACATATGGATCCACCAGAGTCATTGAAATGTGTGTTCTTTTCAAATACCACACATGGACCACTAGTGTCATTGCATGTGTGTTCTTTTTAGTAACAACAACCAAAGTCATTGCATTTGTGTTCTTTTCACATACCACATATGGATCCACCAGTGTCATTGAAATGGGTGTTCTTTCACATACCACATATGGATCCACCAATGTCATTGCATGTGTGTTCTTTTTACTAACAACAACCAGAGTCATTGCATGTGTGTTCTTTTCACATACCACATATGGATCCACCAGTGCCATTGAAATGTGTGTTCTCTTCAGAGATCACATATGGATCCACCAGTGTCATTGCATAAACTTGTTTAGTGCTGGCCTTGCGAGTAATGCGTGATACGCACTTTCCAAGTTCACCACTTCGAACTCCAAGTTTTCAGTTTGGCAATTATCTCTCATGCCGAACAATACGTCAACCCGGACCTTGCCTATGGGCTCACAAGAAATGTCGGGCACAATACCATGGAAAGTTGTCCTTGTGGCTTGGAGCATGTTCTCCGAGATACCTAACTTGCGCATTGTATCCGCATACATGATGTTAATGCTACTGCCGTTGTCAATCAGTACCTTGGAGAACCTCACATTAATGTTTGGCCCAATGAATGTCGGATCTAGCACTAACGCATACGATCCAGGACTTGGCATAAGCTTGGGATGATCTTTGATATTCTAGGTAATTTCCTGATCCGACCAAGGCATATACCTCGTCACTGCGGGCATTACCGCATTCACCTCCATTTGTCGGCGCTGCAAGCTCTTTCTATCTGTCTCCTCAGTGCTGAACACACAGTAACTCTGATGATGCTCCCAGTACTCATTCCTCCCTTCATTTCCGGGGTACCTCTGATCCGGCTGATGCTGGTTTTCCACCTGATGCACTGCATCCCTTCTCTCATGGTTATCATACCTCGGCGGAGGAGGAGGCAACATTAGCTGTTGCGTGTTCGCTCCGGAGAGCAATTGCTGCCGGGGTAAATCCTTCCGAGGTTGATCATTCCGGGGTGCCTGAGCATTCCCCGAACCACCTTGTTCTATTTTGCGCATCCACTCACACTGCCTTGTTGCATGACCCGCTGGGTTACTCGGATTTGGCGTGTGAAATTTACACGGCTGATCCAACATTGACTAATACGTATACCTCGGACGGTCCTTATTTTCTTGCCACTGTTTCTTTTGCTCCGGCGTCCAAGTTTTCTTGCCATCATTTCTCGGAGTCCATTGCCCTGCAGTTTTCTGACGTTGATTGCCCCCTGCTCCGGGCTGATCTTGATTCACAGCTGCAACTTGTTGCGAACTGTACCGGTGATCCGGTTTGTCATCTCTTCTTTTACCTCTGTTGTCATTTCTCCGGGATGATCCGGCTCCATCTCTCTGGTAGTACTCATCATTCGACTCGTTTGACACGAGCCTAGGTTGAGTCGGATCACCCAAAGCATACGAATCAGCGATCCAGATCATCTCTGCCAATGTAGTTGGCATTTTTCTTTGCAACTTTTGCCACAGCTCGCTCGCATATCTGCACCCTTGCGCAAACCATGCTATGGCCTGTGACTCTATCACGCCCTCACATGAATTTCGCACGGTACACCACCGGGTCAAAAACTCCCGGTCCGTCTCATTTGGTCTCTGCTTACACATAGCTAGGGTCTGTGGCCTATTTGGTCTCTGATACGTACTTGAGAAATGGCTGATGAACATCTCCTCAAAATCTATCCAGCAGTTAATACTTCCGGGTGGCAAATTGTTCAACCATACCCTTGCTGGCCCCTCCAACATCTGGGGTACATATCTCACAGCCCATCTCAAGTTGCATGTAGCAATTTTCACAGTTGTAGCATAGTTTATCAACCAATCCTCCGGCTTTGTACTGCCGTCATATGTCTTTGTACCTCTAGGTAACTGGAAGTTAGGCACCGGAGGCTCTTTCATGATCCGGGGCCCAAAACACGCAGGACCCGGAGGACCTTGATACTCAATCTGTTCCGACCTATACAGTCGATCCAGTTTTAACCTGGCATCTTCCAGCATCAGATCCCTGGTTCCCAATCTTGACCTTATCACATGATAGTCCGGCCTTGGGTATCCCGCGTTCACCATTTCTGAATCTCCATCGTTATATCGGTCTCGCTCTCTTGGAGTACCTCTTTGTTGCATACCACGGACGGCACTTTGCTCTTGCCTGGGTAAATTCCGCTGTTTCGGTTGTCCTGTCGAGTTACGCTGTCCGGCATTGCCATTTACAGCGTTTCCTTGACCGGAATTGCCTTGGTCGCGATTACCTCGGCCAGCTTCACCTCGGCTCACACTTCGTCGATCGTCATTCCTCTGTACTTCTTTTTCTTTCTCTGCCCTTGTCGGGTCATACGGGACGATCTGTTTGTTTCTCCTGGCCGAGGTTACTACCTCTTCTCTCCTAGGGCCACCATGTGGAGACGATGCGGCTCCAGCGGATTTCTCTGGGTTACCTACCCTCGAATGAACGATCTTGGAGGCCCCAGCTCTCTCCGGGTTTGCTCTGAGCAGTTCCTCATTCTGCCTGTTCGCGATCCGAACCAACTCATTAACCCTATCTTGCTGTCTCTGACGGGCTTCACCCGTCAGACCCTCTAGCTCGGATGCAGCTGCATCCGCTGCTCTGAGGTTCTTTGCCGGGGTACTATACCTTGGCAGCCCCACAGACAAATAGTTTTCTGACTCCTCAATCCTAGTATCACCCTCTTTGTTCATTTCACTCATGAGGTTCCTCCCCTTTACTTTTACAGCATCAACTTTGTTTGCCTTGGCGTACTCACGCAGCGTCATGTTCAACGACTGCTGAGCCACAGCTATCTTTTTTGCACCCACTAGAATCTTTTGCCTAGTTTCCTCTAGCTCGGCCTGTGCCTGAGCCGGATCTACTACTGCTGCTACAGGGTTTGCCAAGCTATCTGTCGCTTCCCGCAACACATTCTCCGGCCTCTCTAGCGGAGGACCTCTACCTTTCCTTGGTTCCTTAGGTGTTACCTCCGGATCTGGTGCCGGATCCTTGCTTGTGCCAGCGCCAGGCGCAGTCATCATCACCTCTGCACGGTCCGGGGAGCGAGTGATACGCGACCCATGAACCGCGCTAAGGGGCGGCTCGCCTGCTTCGACGACGTGCCGCGGATGAACGCATGATACGTCCACAGCGACGTAGACCTTGTGCGCGCCGAGATTGACGAAGAGGCCGTTGGGCGGAAGAGGACGCGTGCCGAAGCAGCCAACGTTGTCGCTGACGAAATCCAGCGCTCCAAAGCGCAGGACGAGCCCAGAGACAATGCGTTCGCCGGTGCCGATGAGGTTTCCCATCCGGATCTTCACCCCTGCTAGCGCCGCTAGCCCCACGGTGGGCGCCAACTGTCGTGGTGGTGTCACGGTAGATGCCATGGATAGGCTAAAGGTGGGGACTAATCGCACTAGGGGAATCCAGGGAGGGATAGTGTGGTGATTCCACACACAGAAGTTTTATATATGATTCACTTCCAAGGTTTACAAGTGCTCCTAGAGCTGTATTGGGGAGAGGAGGAAGAAGGAACTCTCTTGCTCTTGCCTAAGACTCACCCGTAGGAACTAAAAACCCTCAACTAGCCGAGCCCCTTCTACAGAGGCCCTAGCCCCCCTTATATAGGGGTGGCTAGGTCTCTACTTAGGGCATACGTGGAGGCATATTCCTGAGAATATGCCTCCTCCCAAAATAGTAAGCCGACCGGGGTGCTTTCCCCCCCGAGTCACTCAAGCAGAGGCTACGTTAGCCTCTGCGGCGCCTGCGTCAGCCGACATGGGCGTCGTCACCTTTGTCGGCCACGCCTCGGTGGTCCTGCCCCTGTCCGCTTCGCTCATGCAGTGCGTAACGGGGCTACTTTTGACCAGCGAGATGCCTTCCTTCTCCTAGAAGCTAGGTATGACCCGGATCATAGTTGACCTGGCCACACCCATTCCTGCATTCAAGTTAAATACATCTTTCCGACTTAGGGCTTAAGTCGGTTGAGACCTAGTTAGGTGGACGTTCCCTGGTCCGGGTTACTCCGCGATTCGGCTTGCCTTGAGGTGACCCGGCCAGCATCCGCTTTGGCCATTTTCCGAACCTCGGCTAACTCGGCCTTTATACCCCGGCGTGACCCCCCCAACACAATGACTGCAGTTGTTGTTAGTGAAAAGAACACACATGCAATGACACTGGTGGATCCATAGGTGGACTGTGAAAAGAACACACATGCAATGACACTAGTGGATCCATATGTGGTTCTGAAAAGAACACACATGCAATGACTCTTGTTGTTGTTACTGAAAAGAACATACATGCAATGACACTAGTGGATCCATGTGTGGTCTCTAAAGAGAACACACATTTCAATGACACTTGTGGATCCATGTGTGGCATGTGAAAAGAACAAACATGCAATGACTCTAGTTGTTGTTAGTAAAAAGAACACACATGCAATGACACTGGTGGATCCATATGTGGTATGTGAAAGGAACAGTCATGCAATGACTCTGGTTGCTGTTAGTAAAAAGAATACACATGCAATGACACTGGTGGATCCATAGGTGCATTGTGAAAAGATCACACATGCAATGACAATGGTGGATGCATGTGTGGTCTCTGAAGAGAACACTCATTTCAATGACACTGGTGGATCCATATGTGGTATGTGAAAAGAACACACATGTAATGACTCTGGTTGTTGTTAGTAAAAAGAACACACATACAATGACACTGGTGGATCCTTAGGTGGTTTCTGAAAAGAGCACACATGCAATGACTCTGGTTGTTGTTAGTAAAAAGAACATACATGCAATGACACTAGTGGATCCATATGTGGTATGTGAAAAGAACACACATGCAATGACTCTGGTTGTTGTTAGTGAAAAGAACATACATGCAATGACACAGGTGGATCCATATGTAGTACTTGAAAAGAACAGTCATGAAATGACTCTGGTTGTTTTTAGTGAAAAGAACATACATGCAACGACATTGGTGGATCCATGTTTGGTCTCTGAAGAGGACACACATTTCAATCATACTGGTTAATCCATATGTGGTATGTGAAAAGAATAGTCATGAAATGACTCAGTTGTTGTTAGTAAAAAGACCACACATGCAATGACACTTGTGGAGCCATATGTGGTATGTGAAAAGAACAGTCATGCAATGACTCTGGTTGTTGTTAGTAAAAAGAACACACATGCAATGACACTGGTGGATCCATGTGTGGTCTCTGAAGAGAATAGACATGCAATGACTCTGGTTGTTGTTAGTAAAAAGAGCACACATGCAATGACACTTGTGGATCCATGTGTGGATTGTGAAAAGAGCACACATGTAATGACACTGGTGGATCCATATATTGTATGTAAAAAGAACACACATGCAATAACACTGGTGGATCCATATATGGTATGTGAAAAGAACACACATGCAATGACTCCAGTTGTTGTTAGTGACAAGAACACACATGCAATGGCACTATTGGATCCATAGGTGGATTGTGAAAAGAACCCACATGCAATGACACTACTGGATCCATATGTGGTATGTGAAAAGAACACACATGCAATGACACCGGTGGATCCATGTTTGGTCTCTAAGAGAACACACATTTCAATGTGACTGGTGGATCCATATGTGGTATGTGAAAAGAACAGTTGTGAAATGACTCAGTTATTGTTAGTAAAAAGAACACACATGCAATGACACTTGTGGATCCATATGTGGTATGTGAAAAGAACAGTCATGCAATGACTCTGTTGTTGTTAGTAAAAAGAACACACATGCAATGACACTGGTGGATCCATAGGTGGATTGTGAAAAGAGAACACATGCAATGACACTGGTGGATCCATGTGTGGTCTCTGAAGAGAACACACATTTCAATGACAGTGGTGGATCCATATGTGGTATTTGAAAAGAACACAAATGCAATGACTCTGGTTGTTATTACTAACAAGAACACGCATGCAATGACACTGGTGGATCCATATGTGGTATGTGAAA
>CAJUXJ010000660.1:0-25002 GCA_910589775.1 Avena eriantha | reverse complement strand
TTGTCGAAGTCCCCTAGACTATTTCTAGAATGTTCGTCATGTTCTTGAGTCTTAGATCTATTAGATCTGTTTTCTTTTAGTCTCAGGTTGTAGATCCGTTTGAAAGAAGGAAAAAAAAGCAAACCACTCGGATCTAGACTTGTACGTGAGTTTGCTTTACGTTGAAGTAAAAAAAATTCTATTTGCTGCTTCACGCCTGACCACAGACCCTTCTGTGGTGGTACATGAAAGCAAAGCAAAAAAAAACGAAAATAAATATCGGACCCTCGCCTACCACAGACAGGTCTGTCCTCATACGAGAAATTTTGGTGTCTGCCGACAATCCTGCCGTGACAGGTTTCAGGCATTTTTTCTGCCGTGGTAGAGACCAATTCTAGCTCAATTTTTTTTCTTTTTTTGTTTATTTTTTTACTGAGTCCACATAGCGTACCTATCCTTGTGAGCCTTAGTAAGCCTTTCTTTGTGTCTAAACTATCCTATGAGACTAGCGTGCTTAGTGCTTTGCGGGCTGCTCAGTTTAGCAATCCTGTGCCCGTTTCGTTGATACATTGCTAGTGTCTATCGTTGTGCATTGCAACACGAGCGTTCCTCCGACATACCTCACTTTATTGAGCTCATTTTCATAGTTGCAATTGCCCCATTTATCTCCACCGTGTGCGTTTCCGTGGGTCTTTGTCATACGATCAGTACTAGGATTTGTTTGCGGTGTAGTTAGGATACCATACCTATAGCTCCACCATAAATAACCTGTGTGCATTGCGATCGTTCTCTATACCTTTGGTATTCACTTCATCACATCAGTGCATCACTCTTTGATTTTGAATTGGTAAGCATCACTATTCACTTTGGAACGGTAAGATCTGCTTTCTTGTTAGTTTTTGACTGCGTTGTGAGTGTGCCACCAAAACAATTTTATGTTTTTGCACTAATGTACTAATCATGACTTCTACTAGTGTTGATGTGATGCAGAAATCAGATGATGTTTACCATACATATTTAGCTATTGTGGTTGGCATGGCATATGATCCAACTACAATCAACTGGCGATTGGAAAGTTCCGCCACACCCGCAGAATATCAGATTTGGGAAATTGATATGGGATTTGGTTTTGCAAGATGTCGTACTTTTGATAGCAAGTTTAATGGTCATATAGAATACATTCTTGCTCACCGACGTGTGGATGAGGAGGTAGCTCGTTGGTGGAACGATGCAAGGATTGTGTATGGTGTCATGGGTAAAAAATCCTTTGGGAAGATTTCAAGCAATTTCTATGTTCTATGTTTTTGAACACTACAAATGGCCAATTCCAGAAATTTTGAGAGTGGACACTAATGAGACATGTGAGTTGTTTACTAACGTAATCATGTCTACTCCTAGTGTTGTATCTTGTGATGTGCAGGTTGATTTTGAAGAAAGGGAGATGCCTATTTTACAACCTGCATCACACGATCTGGTATTGTCACTTGAGGAGGATGTCATAGTACCTATTACAGCTGAGAAGATTGTTAATGACATTGGTACTGATTTGGAGATTCAGCCAACATGTGCGACATATTATGAGTCTATTCCCTTACTGAAGCCTCCTTGTGATTTGCCTTGCACTACTGTTTCAGCACCATGTGATAGTTTACCAAATTCAAATTTTGATCATGTGGTACTGATTACACATAAGGAAATACTTGCTCGAATACCTCCTACTGATATTGTGTATTCCATCTTGCTAAATGAACCTATGAATATGAGTAGTGCTGTGGATAAGATTTCTGAAATTTCATTTCTGAATTCTAGCACATATTCTCCTTGTTTCACTTTCAATCTGATTGGTGAATATAGCATGCATGAAAATTTTCTTGTGGATCACATATGCATTACTTGTGATCGAATCGCTGAACTGAAACATGCTGTTTTCAGCCATACATGTTGTGTGTCGACGATTTTGTGTTGTGAGATATATGCTGAAATTTGTGATAATATGAAACTAAAGCCGGGTCTAGGTTATATAATGCGGCCAACACAAGTAATTTTACCTATGTTGGATCATTTTAATCTTGCTAGAATAGAACCCAAGTTTTCATATTTGTTGTGTTTGTCCCAAAATTCATTGCCTAGTTGTGCTAATGCTTTATACTTCATTTATATTTGCAAATTGAGTTGCATTTTACATACTAGACAACATGATCATGTTCATAATAATCAGAGTAGCGCAGTTGTAGCATGGCATGATTCAATTTGGTTTTCAGACATATTGAATTGGTTTGATCTTGTTCACAAATTTGAATATAGATCTTCTTTGATAAAACTGAATTTAATACTGAAGAACATAACTATCTATTTAGTTGTTTTTCACCATGATCATGATTCTTTGTACTTCACTTATACCTGCAATTTAAGTTGCTTGATGTATACTGGACATACTTTTCGTGTGAACAACAATAATACAACATGTTATATATACATATACTTTGCGTACACGTTGTTCTTTTTGTTTCTCCCACTTTCAGCTTACCTAAAGCCGAGGACGGCTTTTCATGAATAAAGGGAGGATGATGAGGATATATACAGGGATTATGATGATTCTGACTACCTGATGTGGAAGGAAATATTGAGTAAAATCAATAATGACTATCAGGTGAATTCATTCCTAATTGAACCTAATGTTTTACTTAATGAGAACTTTATACTACCTAAGTCTATGCATCTATGTATGATCAGGTTTATTGATAACACAAGCGTTGCGCGAGGAGGAGGAGAGTTGCAGCAATAAGGACAAGCGCTGATTTCTAATATCAACAAGTGCGCGAGGGAGGAGCGGGAGGCATGCGCACTAGGAGGCAATGAGGAAATCACGTATGAGCAAGAGAGATATGGCGCACCAAGAATTACATGTTTGAGGTGTTCCACGGCGTTTGTAATGCGTGCCAATAAGGCCGCACCCATATATGGTTCGGTATGTATCAGTTTGAATCAAATCGAGTCAGTTTGGGTCAAGATATGGCTGGTTTTAGGCCCGTTTAGAGGGGACGACGCTCCAACCCTCATATAAACCTCCGTAGCCATCACAAGTTAGGGTTTAGACCACGTTAAAATATTTTGGAGTTGTTTCTTTCATATAAGCTCTGGAGTTACCCTGTGTTCGAATCTATGAACTATAATTGAGTGTGATCTGTTGTTCCATTGGGAATTAGTAGATTGCATACTACCGTTCGTGGTCATGGCTGCGTGCGCAAGAGTGTGGTGTTGTGAATATCCTACATGGTTCAAGATCTATTGCACTGGCATCAGGGATCGAGCGGGAGAGATCATAGCTACGCACTAGTTATCTATCATCCACCAAATCATTGACAAGAGCTTGCTGAGAAGATCGGGCCACCCCATATCATCTTGGTATCAGATTTCTATTATTGCCTCGGTAAGCATCCACAAATCCATCCATAGATTAGTTGTTTTTGTCCTATACAGAAAAAGCCACACAAAAATATTAGGGTTCATAGTTCATTGTCATAGCCTAGATAACACTGTTCGTGAGTTCTAGTTGCTGAACGTAATCCTTTTGTGTAGCCTTTCTTCTAAATCTGAGTCATAGTTTTTGTCTAGTTTTCATCTGTTTTTGATCCGTTGTCGAAGTCCCTAGACTATTCCTAGAATGTTCGTCATGTTCTTGAGTCTTAGATCTATTAGATCTGTTTTCTTTTAGTCTCAGGTTGTAGATCCGTTTGAAAGAAGGAAAAAAAAGCAAACCACTCGGATCTAGACTTGTACGTGAGTTTGCTTTACGTTGAAGTAAAAAAAATTCTATTTGCTGCTTCACGCCTGACCACAGACCCTTCTGTGGTGGTACATGAAAGCAAAGCAAAAAAAACGAAAATAAATATCGGACCCTCGCCTACCACAGACAGGTCTGTCCTCATACGAGAAATTTTGGTGTCTGCCGACATCCTGCCGTGACAGGGTTTCAGGCATTTTTTCTGCCGTGGTAGAGACCAATTCTTAGCTCAATTTTTTTTCTTTTTTTGTTTATTTTTTTACTGAGTCCACATAGCGTACCTATCCTTGTGAGCCTTAGTAAGCCTTTCTTTGTGTCTAAAACTATCCTATGAGACTAGCGTGCTTAGTGCTTTGCGGGCTGCTCAGTTTAGCAATCCTGTGCCCGTTTCGTTGATACATTGCTAGTGTCTATCGTTGTGCATTGCAACACGAGCGTTCCTCCGACATACCTCACTTTATTGAGCTCATTTTCATAGTTGCAATTGCCCCATTTATCTCCACCGTGTGCGTTTCCGTGGGTCTTTGTCATACGATCAGTACTAGGATTTGTTTGCGGTGTAGTTAGGATACCATACCTATAGCTCCACCATAAATAACCTGTGTGCATTGCGATCGTTCTCTATACCTTTGGTATTCACTTCATCACATCAGTGCATCACTCTTTGATTTTGAATTGGTAAGCATCACTATTCACTTTGGAACGGTAAGATCTGCTTTCTTGTTAGTTTTTGACTGCGTTGTGAGTGTGCCACCAAAACAATTTTATGTTTTTGCACTAATGTACTAATCATGACTTCTACTAGTGTTGATGTGATGCAGAAATCAGATGATGTTTACCATACATATTTAGCTATTGTGGTTGGCATGGCATATGATCCAACTACAATCAACTGGCGATTGGAAAGTTCCGCCACACCCGCAGAATATCAGATTTGGGAAATTGATATGGGATTTGGTTTTGCAAGATGTCGTACTTTTGATAGCAAGTTTAATGGTCATATAGAATACATTCTTGCTCACCGACGTGTGGATGAGGAGGTAGCTCGTTGGTGGAACGATGCAAGGATTGTGTATGGTGTCATGGGTAAAAAATCCTTTGGGAAGATTTCAAGCAATTTCTATGTTCTATGTTTTTGAACAACTACAAATGGCCAATTCCAGAAATTTTGAGAGTGGACACTAATGAGACATGTGAGTTGTTTACTAACGTAATCATGTCTACTCCTAGTGTTGTATCTTGTGATGTGCAGGTTGATTTTGAAGAAAGGGAGATGCCTATTTTACAACCTGCATCACACGATCTGGTATTGTCACTTGAGGAGGATGTCATAGTACCTATTACAGCTGAGAAGATTGTTAATGACATTGGTACTGATTTGGAGATTCAGCCAACATGTGCGACATATTATGAGTCTATTCCCTTACTGAAGCCTCCTTGTGATTTGCCTTGCACTACTGTTTCAGCACCATGTGATAGTTTACCAAATTCAAATTTTGATCATGTGGTACTGATTACACATAAGGAAATACTTGCTCGAATACCTCCTACTGATATTGTGTATTCCATCTTGCTAAATGAACCTATGAATATGAGTAGTGCTGTGGATAAGATTTCTGAAATTTCATTTCTGAATTCTAGCACATATTCTCCTTGTTTCACTTTCAATCTGATTGGTGAATATAGCATGCATGAAAATTTTCTTGTGGATCACATATGCATTACTTGTGATCGAATCGCTGAACTGAAACATGCTGTTTTCAGCCATACATGTTGTGTGTCGACAATTTTGTGTTGTGAGATATATGCTGAAATTTGTGATAATATGAAACTAAAGCCGGGTCTAGGTTATATAATGCGGCCAACACAAGTAATTTTACCTATGTTGGATCATTTTAATCTTGCTAGAATAGAACCCAAGTTTTCATATTTGTTGTGTTTGTCCCAAAATTCATTGCCTAGTTGTGCTAATGCTTTATACTTCATTTATATTTGCAAATTGAGTTGCATTTTACATACTAGACAACATGATCATGTTCATAATAATCAGAGTAGCGCAGTTGTAGCATGGCATGATTCAATTTGGTTTTCAGACATATTGAATTGGTTTGATCTTGTTCACAAATTTGAATATAGATCTTCTTTGATAAAACTGAATTTAATACTGAAGAACATAACTATCTATTTAGTTGTTTTTCACCATGATCATGATTCTTTGTACTTCACTTATACCTGCAATTTAAGTTGCTTGATGTATACTGGACATACTTTTCGTGTGAACAACAATAATACAACATGTTATATATACATATACTTTGCGTACACGTTGTTCTTTTTGTTTCTCCCACTTTCAGCTTACCTAAAGCCGAGGACGGCTTTTCATGAATAAAGGGAGGATGATGAGGATATATACAGGGATTATGATGATTCTGACTACCTGATGTGGAAGGAAATATTGAGTAAAATCAATAATGACTATCAGGTGAATTCATTCCTATTTGAACCTGATATTTTACTTAATGAGAACTTTATACTACCTAAGTCTATGCATCTTTGTATGGTCAGGTTTATTGATAACACAAGCGTTGCGCGAGGAGGAGGAGAGTTGCAGCAAGAAGGACAAGCGCTGATTTCTAATATCAACAAGTGCGCGAGGGAGGAGCGGGTGGCATGCGCACTAGGAGGCAATGAGGAAATCACGTATGAGCAAGAGAGAGATATGGCGCACCAAGAATTACATGTTTGAGGTGTTCCAGGACGTTTGGACTGCGTGCCAATAAGGATGAACCCATGTATGGGTCGGTATGTATCAGTTTGAGTCGAACCGAGTCAGTTTGGGCCAAGATATGGCTGTTTTTAGGCCCGTTTAGAGGGGAGGACGCCCCAGCCCTCATATAAACCTCTGTAGCTGTCACAAGTTAGGGTTTAGACCACGTTAAAATATTTTGGGGTTGTTTCTTGCATAGAACCTCTGGAATTACCCTGTGTTCGAATCTATCAACTATAATTGAGTGTGATATGTTGTTCTATTGGGAATTAGTAGATTGCATACTACCGTTCGTGGTCACGCCTGCGTGCGCAAGAGTGTGGTGTTGTGAATATCCTACAAGGTTCGAGATCTATTGCACTGGCTTCAGGGATCGAGCGAGAGAGATCATAGCTACGCACTAGTTATCTATCATCCACCAAATCATTGACAAGAGCTTGCTGAGAAGATCGGGCCACCCCATATCATCTTGGTCTCAGATTTTCAGTGTTGCCTCGGTAAGCATCCACAAATCCATCCATAGATTAGTTGTTTTTGTCCTATACAGGAAAAGCCACACAAAAATATTAGGGTTCATAGTTCATTGCCATAGCCTAGATAACACTGTTCGTGAGTTCTAGTTGCTGAACGTAATCCTTTTGTGTAGCCTTTCTTCTAAATCTGAGTCGTAGTTTTTGTCTAGTTTTCCTCTGTTTTTGATTCGTTGTCGAAGTCCCTAGAATATTTCTAGAATGTTCATCGTGTTCTTGAGTCTTAGATCTATTAGATATGTTTTCTTTTAGTCTCAGGTTGTAGATCCGTTTGAAAGAAGGAAAAAAAAAAGAAAACCGCTCGGATCTAGACTTGTACGTGAGTTTGCTTCACGTTGAAATAAAAAAAAATCTAGTCACTGCTTCACGCCTGACAACAGACCCTTCTGTGGTGGTACGTTAAAGCAAAGCAAAAAAAGCGAAAACAAAAATCGGACCCTCGCCTTACCACAGACAGGTCTGTCCTCATACGAGAATTTTTTGTGTCTGCCGACATCCTACAGCGACAGGATTTCGGGCCTTTTTTCTGCCGTGGCAGAGACCAATTCTCAGGTTAATTTTTTTCTTTTATTTTTATTTTTTTACTGAGTCCACATAGCGTACCTATCCTTGTGAGCCTTAGTAAGCCTTTCTTTGTGTCTAAAACTATCCTACCTGACTAGCATTCTTAGTGCTCTGCGGACTTCTCAGTTTAGCAATCTTGTGCCCGTTTCGTTGAGACATTGCTAGCGTCTATCCTTCTGCATTGCAACACGAGCGTTCCTCCGACATACCTCACTTTATTGAGCTCATTTTCATAGTTGCAATTGCCCCATTTATCTCTACCGTGTGCGTTTCCGTGGGTCTTTGTCATACGATCAGCACTAGGACGTGTTTGTGGTGTAGTTAGGATACCATACCTATAGCTCCACCATAAATAACCTGTGTGCATTGCGATCGTTCTCTATACCTGTGGTATTCAGTTCATCACATCAGTGCATCAGTCTTTGATTTTGAATTGGTAAGCATCACTATTCACTTTGGAACGGTAAGATCTGCTTTCTTGTCAGTTTTTAAGTGCGTTGTGAGTGTATCACCAAAACAATTTTGTGTTTTTGCACGAATGTACTAATCATGACTTCTACTAGTGTTGATGTGATGCAGAAATCAGATGATGTTTACCATGAATATTTAGCTATTGTGGTTGGCATGGGATATGATCCAACTACAATCAACTGGTGATTGGAAAGTTCCGCCACACCCGCAGAATATCAGATTTGGGAAATTGATATGGGATTTGGTTTTGCGAGATGTCGTACTTTCGATAGCATGTTTGGTCATATAGAATACATTCTTGCTCACTGACGTGTGGATGAAGAGGTAGCTCGTTGGTGGAAGGATGCAAGGATTGTGTATGGTGTCATGGGTAAAAAAATCCTTTGGAAAGATTTCAAGCAATTTCTACGTTCTATGTTTTTGAACAACTACAAATGGCCAATTCCAGAAATTTTGAGAGTGGACACTAATGAGACATGTGAGTTGTCTACTAACGTAATCATATCTACTCCTAGTGTTGTATCTTGTGATGTGCAGGTTGCTTTTGTAGAAAGGGAGCCACGTATTTTACAACCTGCACCACACGATCTGGTATTGTCACTTGAGGAGAATGTCGTAGTACCTATTACAGTTGAGAAGATTGTTCATGACATTGGTACTGATTTGGAGCTTCAGCCAACATGTGCGACATATTGTGAGTCTATTCCTTTACTGAAGCCTCCTTGTAATTTGCCTTGCACTACTGTTTCAGCACCATGCGATAGTTTACCAAATTCAAATTTTGATCATGTGGTACTGATTACACATAAGGAAATACTTGCTCGAATACCTCCTACTGATATTGTGTATTCCGTCATGCTAAATGAACCTATGAATATGAGTAGTGTTGTGGATAAGATTTCCGAAATTTCATTTCTGAATTCTAGCACATATTCTCCTTGTTTCACTTTCAATTTGATTGGTGAATATAGGATGCATGAAAATTTTCTTGTGGATCACATATGCATTACTTGTGATCGAATCGCTGAACTGAAACATGCTTTTTCCAGCCATACATGTTGTTGGTCGACGATTTTGTGTTGTGAGATATATGCTAAAATTTGTGATAATATGATACTAAAGTCAGGTCTAGGTTATATAATGCAGCCAACACAAGTAATTTTACCTATCTTGGATCGTTGTAATCTTGCTAGAATAGAACCCAAGTTTTCATATTCGTTGTGTTTGTCCCAAAATTCATTGCCTAGTTGTGTTAATGCTTTATACTTCATTTATATTTGCAAATTGAGTTGCATTTTACATACTGGACAACATGGTCATGTTCATAATAATCAGAGCAGCGCAGTTGAAGCATGGCATGATTCAATTTGGTTTTCAGACATATTGAATTGGTTTGATCTTGTTCACGAATTTGATCATAGATATTCTTTGATAAAACTGAATTTAATACTGAAGAACATGACTATCTATTTAGTTGTTTTTCACCATGATCATGATTCTTTGTACTTCACTTATACCTGCAATTTAAGTTGCTTGATGTCTACTAGACATACTTTTCATGTGAACAACAATAATACAACATGTTATATATACATATACTTTGCATACACGTTGTTCTTTTTGTTTCTCCCACTTTCAACTTACCTAAAGTCGAGGACGGCTTTTCATGAAGAAAGGGAGGATGATGAGGATATATACAGGGATTATGATGATTCTGACTGCCTGAATTGGAAGAAAATATTGAGTCAAATCAATAATGACTATCAGGTGAATTCATTCCTAATTGAACCCGATATTTTACTTAATGAGACTTTATACTACCTAAGTCTATGCATCTTTGTATGATCAGGTTTATTGATAACACAAGCGTTGCGCGAGGAGGAGGAGAGTTGCAGCAAGAAGGACAAGCGCTGATTTCCAATATCAACAAGTGCACGAGGGAGGAGCGGGAGGCATGCGCACTAGGAGGCAGTGAGGAAATCACGTATGAGCAAGAGAGAGATATGGCGCACAAAGAATTACATGTTTGAGGTGTTCCACGATGTTTGGACTGCGTGCCAATAAGGCCGAACCCATATATGGGTCGGTATGTATCAATTTGAGTCGAACCGAGTCAGTTTCGGCCAAGAAATGGTTGTTTTTAGTCCCGTTTAGAGGGGAGGACGCCCCAGCCCTCATATAAACCTCCATGCCCGTGACAAGTTAGGGTTTAGACCACGTTAAAATATTTTGGAGTTGTTTCTTTCATAGAACCTCTGGAATTACCCTATGTTTGAATCTATCAACTATAATTGAGTGTGATCTGTTGTTCCATTGGGAATTAGTAGATTGCATACTACCGTTCATGGTCACGGCTGCGTGCGCAAGAGTGTGGTGTTTTGAATATCCTACAATATTCGAGATCTATTGCACTGGTATCAGGGATCAAGCGGGAGAAATCATAGCTACGCACTAGTTATCTATCATCCACCAAATTATTGACAAGAGCTTGCAGAGAAGATCGGGCCACCCCATATCACATTGCATGTGTGTTCTTTTCACATACCACATATGGATCCACCAGTGTCATTGAAATGTGTGTTCTCTTCAGAGACCACACATGGATCCACCAGTGTCATTGCATGTATGTTCTTTTCACTAACAACAACCAGAGTCATTTCATGTGTCTTCTTTTCACATACCACATATGGATCCACCAGTATCATTGCATGTGTGCTCTTTTCACAATCCACCTATGGATCCACCAGTGTCATTGCATGTGTGTTCTTTTTAGTAACAACAACCAGAGTCATTGAAATGTGTGTTCTTTTCACATACCACCTACGGATCCACCAATGTCATTGCATGTGTGTTCTTTTTAGTAAAAACAACCAGAGTCATTGAAATCTATGCTCTCTTCAGAGACCACATATGGATCCACCAGTGTCGTTTCATGTATGTTCTTTTCACTAACAACAACTGAGTTGATTCCTTGTGTGTTCTTTTCACATACCACATATGGATCCACCAGTGTCATTGCATGTGTGCTCTTTTCACAATCCACCTATGGATCCACCAGTGTCATTGCATGTGTGTTCTTTTTAGTAACAACAACCAGAGTCATTGAAATGTGTGTTCTTTTCACATACCACCTATGGATCCACCAGTGTCATTGCATGTGTGTTCTTTTTAGTTACAACAACTAGAGTCATTGAAATGATTGCTCTCTTCAGAGACCACACATGGATCCACCAGTGTCATTGCGTGTATGTTCTTTTAGTAACAACAACCAGAGTCATTGAAATGTGTGTTTTTTCACATACCACCTATGGATCCACCAGTGTCATTGTCTGTGTTTTCTTTTTAGTAACAAGAACCAGAGTCATTGCATGTGTGTTCTTTTCACATAGCACATATGGATCCACCAGTGTCATTGAAATGTGTGTTCTCTTCAGAGACCACACATGGATCCACTAGTGTCATTGCATGTGTGTTCTTTTTAGTAACAACAACCAGAGTCATTGAAATGTGTGTTCTTTTCACATACCACCTATGGATAGACCAGTGTCATTGAATGTGTGTTCCTTTTAGTAAAACAAACAGAGTCATAGAAATGTGTGCTCTCTTCAGAGACCACACATGGATCCACCAGTGTCATTGCATGTATGTTCTTTTCACTAACAACAACTGAGTTGATTCCTTGTGTGTTCTTTTTCACATACCACATATGGATCCACCAGTGTCATTGCATGTGTGCTCTTTTCACAATCCACCTATGGATCCACCAGTGTCATTGCATATGTGTTCTTTTTACTAACAACAACCAGAGTCATTTCATGACTGTTCTTCTCACATACCACATATCGATCCACCAGTGTCATTGCATGTGTGCTCTCTTCACAATCCACGCATGGATCCACCGGTGTCATTGCATGTATGTTCTTTTTACTAACAACAACTAGAGTCATTGAAATGTGTGCTCTTTTCACAATCCACCTATGGATCCACCGGTGTCATTGCATGTATGTTCTTTTTACTAACAACAACTAGAGTCACTGAAATGTGTGCTCTTTTCACAATCCACCTATGGATCCACTAGTGTCATTGCATGTGTGTTCTTTTTAGTAAAATGAACCAGAGTCATTGCATGTGTGTTCTTTTCACCTACCTCATATGGATCCACCAGTGTCATTGCATGTATGTTCTTTTAGTAACAACAACTAGAGTCATTGCATGTGTGTTCTTTTCACATACCACATATGGATGCACCAGTGTCATTACATGTGTGCCCTTTTCACAATCCACCTATGGATCCACTAGTGTCATTGCATGTGTGTTATTTTTAGTAACAACAACCAGAGTCGTTGAAATGTGTGTTCTTTTCACATACCACCTATGGATTCACTAGTGTGATTGCATGTGTGTTCTATTTAGTAACAACAACCATAGTCATTGAAATCTGTGCTCTCTTCACATACCACACATGGATCCACCAGTGTCATGGCATGTGTGTTCTTTTTGCTAACAACAACCAGAGTCATTGAAATGTGTGCTCTCTTCAGAGGCCACACATGGATCCACCAGTGTCGTTGCATGTGTGTTGTTTTTAGTAACAACAACTAGAGTCATTGCATGTGTGTTCTTTTTACATACCACATATGGATCCACCAGTGTCATTGCATGTGTGCTCTCTTCACAATCCACACATGGATCCACCAGTGTCATTGCATGTATGTTCTTTTTAGTAACAACAACCAGAGTCATTTCATGACTGATCTTCTCACATACCACATATGGATCCACCAGTGTCATTGCATGTGTGCTCTCTTCACAATCCACACATGGATCCACCAGCCTCATTGCAAGTGTGTTCTTTCTAGTAACAACAACCAGAGTCATTGCATGTGTGTTATTTTCACATACCACATATGGATCCACTAGTGTCATTGCATTTAAGTTCTTTTTAGTAACAACAACTAGAGTCATTGCATGTATGTTGTTTTCACATACCACATATGGATCCACCAGTGTCATTGAAATGTGTCTTCTCTTCAGAGACCACACATGGATCCACCAGTGTCATTGCATGTATGTTCTTTTCACTAACAACAACCAAAGTCATTGCATGTGTCTTCTTTTCACATACCACATATGGATCCACCAGTGTCATTGCATGTGTGCTCTTTTCACAATCCACCTATGGATCCACCAGTGTCATTGCATGTGTGTTCTTTTTAGTAAGACAACTAGAGTCATTGAAATGTGTGTTATTTTCACATACCACCTATGGATCCACCAGTGTCATTGCATGTGTGTTCTTTTTAGTAACAACAAATAGAATAATTGAAATGTGTGCTCTCTTCAGAGACCACACATGGATCCACCAGTGTCATTCCATGTATGTTCTTTTTAGTAACAACAAACAGAGTCATTGAAATGTGTGTTCTTTTCACATACCACCTATGGATCCACAAGTGTCATTGCATGTGTGTTCTTTTTAGTAACAACAACCAGAGTCATTACATGTGTGTTCTTTTCACATACCACATATGGATCCACCAGTGTCATTGCATGTGTGCTCTCTTCACAATCCACACATGGATCCTCCAGTGTCATTGCATGTATGTTCTTTTTAGTAACAACAACCAGAGTCATTGAAATGTGTGCCCTTTTCACAATCCACCTATGGATCCACCAGTGTCATTGCATGTAAGTTCTTTTTAGTAACAACAACCAGAGTCATTGAAGTGTGTGTTCTTCTCACATACCACATATGGATCCACCAGTGTCATTGCATGTGTGTTCTTTTCACATACCACATATGGATCCACCAGTTTCATTGAAATGTGTGTTCTCTTTAGATACCAGACATGGATCCGCCCGTGTTATTGCATGTGTGTTCTTTTTAGTAACAACAACCAGAGTCATTGAAATGTGTATTCTTTTTAAATACCACCTATGGATCCACTAGTGTCATTGCATGTGTGTTCTTTTTTGTAAAAACAACCAGAGTCATTGCATGTGTGTTCTTATCACATACCACATATGGATCCACCAGTGTCATTGAAATGTGTTTTCTCTTCAGAGACCACACATGGATCGACCAATGTCATTGGATGTGTGCTCTCTTCACAACCCACACATGGATCCACCAGTGTCATTGCATGTGTGTTCTTTTTAGTAACAACAACCAGAGTCATTGCATGTGGGTTCTCTTTATAGACCACACATGGATGCACCAGTGTCATTGCATGTGTGTTCTTTTTACTAACAACAACCAGAGTCATTGAAATGTGTGCTCTCTTCAGAGACCACACATGGCTCCACCAGTGTCATTGCATGTATGTTCTTTTCACTAACAACAACTAGAGTCATTGCATGTGTCTTCTTTTCAGAGACCACACATGGATCGACCAGTGTCATTGCATGTATGTTCTTTTCACTAACAACAACTGGAGTTATTGCATGTCTGTTCTTTTCACATACCACATATGGATCCACCAGTGTCATTGCATGTGTGCTCTTTTCACAATCCACCTATGGATCCACCAGTGTCATGCATGGGTGCTCTTTTTAGTAACAATAACCAGAGTCATTGCATGTGTTTTATTTTCACATACCACAAATGGATCCACCAGTGTCATTGAAATGTGTGTTCTCTTCAGAGACCACACATGGATCCACCTGTGTCATTGCATGTGTGTTATTTTTAGTAACAACAACCTGAGTCATTGAAATGTGTGTTCTTTTCACATACCACCTATGGATCGACCAGTGTCATTACATGTGTGTTATTTTTAGTAAAAACAACCAGAGTCATTGAAATGTGTGCTCTCTTCAGAGACCACACATGGATCCACTAGTGTCATTGCATGTGTGTTCCTTTTACTAACAACAACCAGAGTCATTTCATGACTGTTCTTCTCATATACCACATATGGATCCACCTGTGTCATTGCATGTGCGCTCTCTTCACAATCCACCTATGGATCCACCAGTGTTATTGCATGTGTGTTCTTTTTAGTAAAATCAACCAGAGTCATTGCATGTGTATTCTTTTCACATACCACATCTGGATCCACCAGTGTCATTGCATGTATGTTCTTTTTTCTAACAACAACCAGAGTCATTGCATGTGTGTTCTTTTCACATACCACATATGGATCCACCAGTGTCATTGCATGTGTGCTCTTTTCACAATCCACCTATGGATCCACTAGTGCCTTTGCATGTGTGTTCTTCTTAGTAACAACAACCAGAGTCGTTGAAATCTGTGTTCTTTTCACATACCACCTATGGATCCACCAGTGTCATTGCATGTGTGTTCTTTTTAGGTACAACAACCAAAGTCATTGAAATGTGTGCTCTCTTCAGAGACCACACATGGATCCACCACTGTCTTTTCATGTATGTTCTTTTTAGTAACAACAACCAGAGTCATTGAAATGTGTGTTCATTTCACATACCACCTATTGATCCACCAGTGTCATTGCATGTGTGTTCTTTTTAGTAACAAGAACCAGAGTCATTGCATGTGTGTTCTTTTCACATACCACATGTGGATCCACCAGTGTCATTGGAGGTATGTTCTTTTTAGTAACAACAACCAGAGTCATTGAAATGTGTGCCCTTTTCACAATGCACCGATGGATCCACTAGTGTCATTGCATGTGTGTTCTTTTTAGTAACAACAACCAAATTCATTGAAATGTGTGTTCTTCTCACATACCACATATGGATCCATCAGTGTCATTGCATGCGTGTTCTTTTCACATACCACATATGGATCCACCAGTTTCATTGAAATGTGTGTTCTCTTTAGATACCACACATGGATCCGCCCGTGTTATTGCATGTGTGTTCTTTTTAGTAACAACAACCAGAGTCATTGAAATGTGTATTCTTTTTAAATACCACCTATGGATCCACCAGTGTCATTGCATGTGTGTTCTTTTTTGTAAAAACAACCAGAGTCATTGCATGTGTGTTCTTATCACATACCACATATGGATCCACCAGTGTCATTGAAATGTGTGTTCTCTTCAGAGACCACACATGGATCCACCAGTGTCATTGCATGTGTGTTATTTTTAGTAACAACAACCTGAGTCATTGAAATGTGTGTTCTTTTCACATACCACCTATGGATCGACCAGTGTCATTACATGTGTGTTATTTTTAGTAAAAACAACCAGAGTCATTGAAATGTGTGCTCTCTTCAGAGACCACACATGGATCCACCAGTGTCATTGCATGTGTGTTCCTTTTACTAACAACAACCAGAGTCATTTCATGACTGTTCTTCTCATATACCACATATGGATCCACCTATGTCATTGCATGTGCGCTCTCTTCACAATCCACCTATGGATCCACCAGTGTTATTGCATGTGTGTTCTTTTTAGTAAAATCAACCAGAGTCATTGCATGTGTATTCTTTTCACATACCACATCTGGATCCACCAGTGTCATTGCATGTATGTTCTTTTTTCTAACAACAACCAGAGTCATTGCATGTGTGTTCTTTTCACATACCACATATGGATCCACCAGTGTCATTGCATGTGTGCTCTTTTCACAATCCACCTATGGATCCACTAGTGCCTTTGCATGTGTGTTCTTCTTAGTAACAACAACCAGAGTCGTTGAAATCTGTGTTCTTTTCACATACCACCTATGGATCCACCAGTGTCATTGCATGTGTGTTCTTTTTAGTAACAACAACCAAAGTCATTGAAATGTGTGCTCTCTTCAGAGACCACACATGGATCCACCACTGTCTTTTCATGTATGTTCTTTTTAGTAACAACAACCAGAGTCATTGAAATGTGTGTTCATTTCACATACCACCTATTGATCCACCAGTGTCATTGCATGTGTGTTCTTTTTAGTAACAAGAACCAGAGTCATTGCATGTGTGTTCTTTTCACATACCACATATGGATCCACCAGTGTCATTGCATGTATGTTCTTTTTAGTAACAACAACCTGAGTCATTGAAATGTGTGCCCTTTTCACAATGCACCGATGGATCCACTAGTGTCATTGCATGTGTGTTCTTTTTAGTAACAACAACCAAATTCATTGAAATGTGTGTTCTTCTCACATACCACATATGGATCCATCAGTGTCATTGCATGTGTGTTCTTTTCACATACCACATATGGATCCACCAGTGTCATTGAAATGTGTGTTCTCTTCAGAGACCACACATGGATCCACTAGTATTATTGCATGTGTGTTCTTTTTAGTAACAACATCCAGAGTCATTGAAATGTGTATTCTTTTCACATACCACCTATGGATCCACCAATGTCATTGCATGTGTGTTCTTTTTAGTAAAAACAACCAAAGTCATTCCATGTGTGTTCTTTTTAGTAAAAACAATCATAGTCATTGCACGTGTGTTGTTTTCACATACCACATATGGATCCACCAGTGTCATTGAAATGTGTGTTCTCTTCAGAGAGCACACATGGATCCACCAGTGCCATTGCATGTGTGCTCTCTTCACAATCCACACATGGATCCACCAGTGTCATTGCATGTATGTTCTTTTTAGTAACAACAACCAGAGTCATTGCATGTGTGTTCTTTTCACATACCACATATGGATCCACCAGTGTCATTGCATGTGTGCTCTTTTCACAATCCACCTATGGATCCACCAGTGTCATTGCATGTGTGTTCTTTTCAGTAACAACAACTAGAGTCATTGAAATGTGGGCTCTCTTTAGAGACCGCACATGGATCCACCAGTGTCATTGCATGTATGTTCTTTTCACTAACAACAACTAGAGTCATTGCATGTGTCTTCTTTTTAGAGACCACACATGGATCCACCAGTGTTATTGCATGTGTGTTCCTTTTACTAACAACAACCAGAGTCATTTCATGACTGTTCTTCTCACATACCACATACGGATCCACCTGTGTCATTGCATGTGCGCTCTCTTCACAATCCACCTATGTATCCACCAGTGTTATTGCATGTGTGTTATTTTTAGTAAAATCAACCAGAGTCATTGCATGTGTGTTCTTTTCACATACCACATCTGGATCCACCAGTGTCATTGCATGTATGTTCTTTTTTGTAAAAACAACCAGAGTCATTGCATGTGTGTTCTTTTCACATACCACATATGGATCCACCAGTGTCATTGCATGTGTGCTCTTTTCACAATCCACCTATGGATCCACTAGTGCCTTTGCATGTGTGTTCTTCTTAGTAACAACAACCAGAGTCGTTCAAATCTGTGTTCTTTTCACATACCACCTATGGAACCACCAGTGTCATTGCATGTGTGTTCTTTTTAGTAACAACAACCAAAGTCATTGAAATGTGTGCTCTCTTCAGAGACCACACATGGATCCACCAGTCTCTTTTCATGTATGTTCTTTTTAGTAACAACAACCAGAGTCATTGAAATGTGTGTTCATTTCACATACCACCTATTGATCCACCAGTGTCATTGCATGTGTGTTCTTTTTAGTAACAACAACCAGAGTCATTACATGTGTGTTCTTTTCACATACCACATATGGATCCACCAGTGTCATTGCATGTGTGCTCTCTTCACAATCCACACATGGATCCACCAGTGTCATTGCATGTATGTTCTTTTTAGTAACAACAACCAGAGTCATTGAAATGTGTGCCCTTTTCACAATGCACCGATGGATCCACTAGTGTCATTGCATGTGTGTTCTTTTTAGTAACAACAACCAAATTCATTGAAATGTGTGTTCTTCTCACATACCACATATGGATCCATCAGTGTCATTGCATGTGTGTTCTTTTCACATACCACATATGGATCCACCAGTGTCATTGAAATGTGTGTTCTCTTCAGAGACCACACATGGATCCACTAGTATTATTGCATGTGTGTTCTTTTTAGTAACAACATCCAGAGTCATTGAAATGTGTATTCTTTTCACATACCACCTATGGATCCACCAATGTCATTGCATGTGTGTTCTTTTTAGTAAAAACAACCAAAGTCATTCCATGTGTGTTCTTTTTAGTAAAAACAATCATAGTCATTGCACGTGTGTTGTTTTCACATACCACATATGGATCCACCAGTGTCATTGAAATGTGTGTTCTCTTCAGAGAGCACACATGGATCCACCAGTGCCATTGCATGTGTGCTCTCTTCACAATCCACACATGGATCCACCAGTGTCATTGCATGTATGTTCTTTTTAGTAACAACAACCAGAGTCATTGCATGTGTGTTCTTTTCACATACCACATATGGATCCACCAGTGTCATTGCATGTGTGCTCTTTTCACAATCCACCTATGGATCCACCAGTGTCATTGCATGTGTGTTCTTTTCAGTAACAACAACTAGAGTCATTGAAATGTGGGCTCTCTTCAGAGACCACACATGGATCCACCAGTGTCATTGCATGTATGTTCTTTTCACTAACAACAACTAGAGTCATTGCATGTGTCTTCTTTTTAGAGACCACACATGGATCCACCAGTGTTATTGCATGTGTGTTCCTTTTACTAACAACAACCAGAGTCATTTCATGACTGTTCTTCTCACATACCACATATGGATCCACCTGTGTCATTGCATGTGCGCTCTCTTCACAATCCACCTTTGTATCCACCAGTGTTATTGCATGTGTGTTATTTTTAGTAAAATCAACCAGAGTCATTGCATGTGTGTTCTTTTCACATACCACATCTGGATCCACCAGTGTCATTGCATGTATGTTCTTTTTTGTAACAACAACCAGAGTCATTGCATGTGTGTTCTTTTCACATACCACATATGGATCCACCAGTGTCATTGCATGTGTGCTCTTTTCACAATCCACCTATGGATCCACTAGTGCCTTTGCATGTGTGTTCTTCTTAGTAACAACAACAAGAGTCGTTGAAATCTGTGTTCTTTTCACATACCACCTATGGAACCACCAGTGTCATTGCATGTGTGTTCTTTTTAGTAACAACAACCAAAGTCATTGAAATGTGTGCTCTCTTCAGAGACCACACATGGATCCACCTGTGTCTTTTCATGTATGTTCTTTTTAGTAACAACAACAAGAGTCATTGAAATGTGTGTTCATTTCACATACCACCTATTGATCCACCAGTGTCATTACATGTGTGTTCTTTTTAGTAACAAGAACCAGAGTCATTGCATGTGTGCTCTCTTCACAATCCACACATGGATCCACCAGTGTCATTGCATGTATGTTCTTTTTAGTAACAACAACCAGAGTCATTGAAATGTGTGCCCTTTTCACAATGCACCGATGATCCACTAGTGTCATTGCATGTGTGTTCTTTTTAGTAACAACAACCAAATTCATTGAAATGTGTGTTCTTCTCACATACCACATATGGATCCATCAGTGTCATTGCATGTGTGTTCTTTTCACATACCACATATGGATCCACCAGTGTCATTGAAATGTGTGTTCTCTTCAGAGACCACACATGGATCCACTAGTATTATTGCATGTGTGTTCTTTTTAGTAACAACATCCAGAGTGATTGAAATGTGTATTCTTTTCACATACCACCTATGGATCCACCAATGTCATTGCATGTGTTTTCTTTTTAGTAAAAACAACCAAAGTCATTCCATGTGTGTTCTTTTTAGTAAAAACAATCATAGTCATTGCACGTGTGTTGTTTTCACATACCACATATGGATCCACCAGTGTCATTGAAATGTGTGTTCTCTTCAGAGAGCACACATGGATCCACCAGTGCCATTGCATGTGTGCTCTCTTCACAATCCACACATGGATCCACCAGTGTCATTGCATGTATGTTCTTTTTAGTAACAACAACCAGAGTCATTGCATGTGTGTTCTTTTCACATACCACATATGGATCCACCAGTGTCATTGCATGTGTGCTCTTTTCACAATCCACCTATGGATCCACCAGTGTCATTGCATGTGTGTTCTTTTCAGTAACAACAACTAGAGTCATTGAAATGTGGGCTCTCTTCAGAGACCACACATGGATCCACCAGTGTCATTGCATGTATGTTCTTTTCACTAACAACAACTAGAGTCATTGCATGTGTCTTCTTTGTAGAGACCACACATGGATCCACTAGTGTCATTACATGTATGTTCTTTTCACTAACAACAACTAGAGTCATTGCATGTGTGTTCTTTTCACAATCCACCTATGGATCCACCAGTGTCATTGCATGTGTGTTCTTTTAAGTAACAACAACCAGAGTAATTGCATGTGTGTTCTTTTCACATACCACATATGGATCCACCAGTGTCATTGCATGTGTTCTCTTTTCACAATCCACCTATGGATCCACCAGTGTCATTACATGTGTGTTCTTTTTAGTAACAACAACCAGAGTTATTGCATGTGTGTTCTTTTCACATACCACATATGGATCCACCAGTGTCATTGAAATGTGTGTTCTCTTCAGAGACCAGGCATAGATCCACCAGTGTCATTGCATGTGTGTTCTTTTTAGTAACAACAACCAGAGTCATTGAAATGTGTGTTCTTTTCACATACCACCTACGGATCGACTAGTGTCATTGCATGTGTGTTCTTTTTAGTAAAAACAACCAGAGTCATTGAAATGTGTGCTCCCTTCAGAGACCACACATGGATCCACAAGTGTTACTTCATGTGTGTTCCTTTTACTAACAACAACTAGAGTCATTTCATGACTGTTCTTCTCACATACCACATATGGATCAACTAGTGTCATTGCATCTGTGCTCTCTTCACAATCCACCTATGGATCCACCAGTGTCATTGCATGTGTGTTCTTCTCAGTAACAACAACCAGAGTCATTGAAATGTGTGTTCTTTTCACATACCACCTATGTATCCACCAGTGTCATTGCATGTGTGTTCTTTTTGGTAACAACAACCAGAGTCATTGCATGTGTGTTCTTTTCACATACCACATATGGATCCACTAGTGTCATTGCATGTGTGCTCTTTTCACAATCCACCTATGGATCCACCAGTGTCATTGCATGTGTGTTCTTTTTAGTAACAACAACCAGAGTCATTGCATGTGTATTCTTTTCACATACCACATATGGATCCACCAGTGTCATTGAAATGTGTGTTCTCTTTAGAGACCACACATAGATCCACCAGTGTCATTGCATGTGTGTTCTTTTTAGTAACAACAACCAGAGTCATAATGTGTGTTCTTTTCACATACCACCTATGGATCGACCAGTGTCATTGCATTTGTGTTCTTTTTAGTAAAACAACCAGAGTCATTGAAATGTGTGCTCTCTTCAGAGACCACACATGGATCCACCAGTGTCACTACATTTGTGTTCCTTTTACTAACAACAACCAAAGTCATTTCATGACTGTTCCTCTCACATACCACATATGGATCCACTAGTGTCATTGCATGTGTGCTCTCTTCACAATCCACCTATGGATCCACCAGTGTCATTGCATGTGTGTTCTTTTCAGTAACAACAACCAGAGTCATTGAAATGTGTGTTCTTTTCACATACCACATATGGATCCACCAGTGTCATTGCATGTGTGCTCTTTTCACAATCCACCTATGGATCCACCAGTGTCATTTCATGTATGTTCTTTTTAGTAACAACAACCAGAGTCATTGCATGTGTGTTCTTTTCACATACCACATATGGATCCACCAATGTCATTCAATGTGTGTTCTCTTCAGAGACCACACATGGATCCACCTGTGTCATTGCATGTATGTTCTTTTCACTAACAACAACCAGAGTCATTCCATGTGTCCTCTTTTCACATACCACATATGGATCCACCAGTGTCATTGCATGTGTGCTCTCTTCATAATCCACCTATGGATCCACCAGTGTCATTGCGTGTGTGTTCTTTTTAGTAACAACAACCAGAGTCATTGAAATGTGTGTTCTTTTCACATACCACCTATGGATCCACCAGTGTCATTGCATGTGTGTTGTTTTTAGTAACAACAACCAGAGTCATTGCATGTGTGTTGTCTTCACATACCACATATGGATCCACCAGTGTCATTGCATGTGTGTTCTTTTTAGTAACAACAACCAGAGTCATTGCATGTATGTTCTTTTCACATACCACATATGGATCCACCAGTGTCATTGAAATGTGTCTTCTCTTCAGAGACCACACATGGATCCACCAGTGTCATTGCATGTATGTTCTTTTCACTAACAACAACCAGAGTCATTGCATGTATGTTATTTTCACATACTACATATGGATCCACCAGTGTCATTGAAATGTGTCTTCTCTTCAAAGACCACACATGGATCCACCAGTGTCATTGCATGTGTGTTCTTTTCACTAACAACAAACAGAGTCATTGCATGTGTCTTCTTTTCACATACCACATATGGATCCACCAGTGTCATTGCATGTGTGCTCTTTTCACAATCCACCTATGGATCCACCAGTGTCATTGCATGTGTGTTATTTTCAATAACAACAACCAGAGTCATTGAAATGTGTTTTCTTTTCACATACCACCTATGGATCCACCAGTGTCATTGCATGTGTGTTCTTTTTAGCAACAACAGACCAGAGTCATTGAAATGTGTGCTCTCTTCAGAGACTACATATGGATCCACGAGTGTCATTGCATGTATGTTCTTTTCACTAACAACAACTGAGTTGATTCCTTGTGTGTTCTTTTCACATACCACATATGGATCCACCAGTGTCATGCATGTATGTTCTTTGCACTAACAACAACCAGAGTCATTGCATGTGTGTTCGTTTCACATACCACATATGGATCCACCAGTGTCATTGCATGTATGTTCTTTTCACTAACAACAACTAGGTCGATTCCTTGTGTGTTCTTTTCACATACCACATATGGATCCACCAGTGTCATTGCATGTGTGCTCTTTTCACAATCCACCTATGGATCCACCAGTGTCATTTCATGTGTGTTCTTTTACTAACAACAACGAGAGTCATTGAAGTGTGTGTTCTTTTCACATACCACCTATGGATCCACCAGTGTCATTGCATGTATGTGTGATCTTTTCAGAGATCACAAATGGATCCACCAGTGTCATTGCATGTATGTTCTTTTCACTAACAACAACCAGAGTCATTGCATGTGTCTTCTTTTCACATACCGCATATGGATCCACCAGTGTCATTGAAGGTATGTTATTTTCACTAACAACAACCAGAGTCATTGCATGTGTGTTCTTTTCACATACCACATATGGATCCACTAGTGTCATTGCATGTATGTTCTTTTCACTAACAACAACTGAGTTGATTCCTTGTGTGTTCTTTTCACATACCACAAATGGATCCACTAGTGTCATTGCATGTGTGCACTTTTCACAATCCACCTATGGATCCACTAGTGTCATTGCATGCGTGTTCTTTTAGTAAACACAATCAGAGTCATTTCATGACTGTTCTTCACACATACCACTTATGGATCCACCAGTGTCATTGCATGTATTCTCTCTTCACAATCCACACATGGATCCACCAGTGTCATTGCATGTATGTTCTTTTTAGTAACAACAACCAGAGTCATTGAAATGTGTGCTCTTTCACAACCCACCTATTGATCCGCTAGTGTCATTGCATCTACGTTCTTTTAGTAACAACAACCAGAGTCATTGCATGTGTGTTCTTTCACCTACCACATATGGATCCACCAATGTCATTGAAATGTGTGTTCTCTTCAGAGACCACACATGGATCCACCAGTGTCATTGCATGTATGTTCTTTTCACTAACAACAACCAGAGTCATTCCATGTGTCTTCTTTTCACATACCACATATGGATCCAGCAGTGTCATTGCATGTGTGCTCTTTTCACAATCCACCTATGGATCCACCAGTGTCATTGCGTGTGTGTTCTTTTCAGTAACAACAACCAGAGTCATTGAAATGTGTGTTCTTTTCACATACCACCTATGGATCCAC
>CAJUXJ010000659.1:0-14939 GCA_910589775.1 Avena eriantha | reverse complement strand
ATGGGGCCCCGGTCTATGGTTTCGCCAGAGGAAGACCACCGGAGCATCAGAATCACATGAAAACTTGCATGTGCCCCTAGAATATGTGTGTGAGAGTGATAAAGGTTGGTAGGTGCCATGTGTAGGCCCCAGGTGTGACCCCGCTTCCTAGAGATGCGTTAACACTTGGTAAAATCCTGGATCTGTACGTGGAAACTCCTCGCGGGACAACCGGGGCGAGAATGTGGAAAAGTGGGCCAACCTTTTATCTCCATGTACATATGTCCTAAACAAACCAAAACAAGTATAAAGGTCCACGGAGCTACCCTCGACGGAGATAGCTATAGGGGTGGACGATCTGGGCCCCTGGTCTAGATTTCGCTAGAGGAAGACCACGGAGCATCGGAATCACATGAAAACTTGCATGTGCACTTAGCATATGTGTGTGAGAGTGGTACAAGGTGGTAGGTTCCATGTGTAGGCCCCAAGTGTGACCCCCTTCCCGGACATGCGTTAATGCTTGTAAAATCCTGGATCTATACGTGGAAACTCCTGCCGCGAGACAACTCGGGCCAATAATGTGGCAAAGTGGGACCAACCATTTGCTCTCCATGTACATATGTCCTAAAACAAACCAAATCAAGTAGAAAGGTCCACCGGGCTACCCTCGTATGGAGATAGCTATAGGGGTAGATGATCCGGGGGCCCCGGTCTGGGTTTCCTGGAGGAAGACCACCGGAGCGTCGGAATCACATGAAAACTTGCATCTGCCCTAGAATACGTGTGTGAGAGTGGTTTCAACGTTTGTAGGTGCCATGTGTAGACCCAGAAGTGACCCCCCTTCCCGGACATGCGTTAATGCTTGGTAAAATCCTGTATCTGTACATGGAAACTCCCGCCGCGGGACAACCGGGGCCTAGAATGTGCAAAGTGGGCCCAACCATTGCTCTCCATGTACATATGTGCTAAACAAACCAAAAAGTAGAAAGGTCCACGGGCTACCCTCGAACGACATAGCTATAGGGTAGATGATCTGGGGCCCCGGTCTAGGGTTTCGCTGGAGGAAGACCACCGAAGTGTCAAAATCACATGAAAACTTGCATGTGCCCCTATCATACGTGTGTGTGAGAGTGGTGCAAGGTTTAGGTGCCATGTTTAGGCCCAGGTGTGACCTCCCTTCCCGGACATACGTTAATGCTTGGTAAAATCCTGGATCTGTATGTGGAAACTCCTGCCGCGGACAACCGGGGCCTAGAATGTGGCAAAGTGGGCCCAACCTTTGCTCTCCATGTACATATGTCCTAAAAAAACCAAAACAAATAAAAGGTCCACTGGGCTGCCCTCGTACGGAGATAGATAGCTATAGAGGTAGACGATCGGGGCCCCCGGTCTAGGTTTCACCGGAGGAAGACCACCGGAGCGTCGGAATCACATGAAAACTTGCATGTGCCCTTAGAATATGTGTATGAAAGTGGTGCAACGTTGGTAGGTGCCATGTATAGGCCCCAGGTGTGACCCCCTTCCCGACATGCGTTAACATTCGTAAAATCCAGGATCTGTACGTGGAAACTCCCGCCGCGGGACAACCAGGACTAGAATGTGGCAAAGTTGGCCCAACTTTGCTCTCCATGTACATCCGTCCTAAACAAACCAAAACAAGTAGAAAGATACACCGGGCTACCGTTGTACGGAGATAGCTATAGGGGTAGATGATCTAGGGGCCCGGTCTAGGGTTTCGCGGAGGAAGACCATCGGAGCGTCGGAATCACATGAAAACTTGCATGTGCCCCTATCATATGTGCGTGAGAGTGGTGCAAGGTTGGTTGTTCCATGTGTAGGCCCCAGGTGTGACCCCCTTCCCGGAATTGCGTTAACGCTTGGTAAAATCCTGGATCTGTACGTGGAAACTACCGCCGCAGGACAACCGGGCCGGGGCCGAGAATGTGTCAAAGTGGGCCAAACCTTTGATCTCCATGTACATATGTCCTGAAAAAACCAAAACAAAAAAAGTATAAAGGTGCCCCGGGCTACCCTCGTACGGACATAGCCATAGGGGTAGATGATCCGGGGGCCTGGTCTAGGGTTTCGCGGAGGAAGACCACCGAACCGTCAGAATCACATGAAAACTTGCATGTGCCCCTATAATATGTGTGTGAGAGTGGTGCGAGGTTTGTAGGTGCCATGTGTAGGCCCCAGGTGTGACCCCCCTTCTCAGACATGCGTTAATGCTTGGTAAAATCATGGATCTGTATGTGGAAACTCCCGCGGGACAACCGGGCCTAGAATGTGGAAAAGGGCCCAACGTTTGCTCTGCATGCAAATATGTCCTAAACGAACCAAAACAATAGAAAGGTCCACCGGGTAGCCTCGAATGGAGATAGCTATAGGGTATATGATGTGGGGCCCCGGTCTAGGGTTTCGCTGGAGGTAGACCACCGGAGTGTCAGAATCACATGAAAACTTGCATGTGCCCCTAGGACATGTGTGTGAGAGTGGTCAAGGTTGGTAGGTGCCATGTGTGGCCCCAGGTGTGACCCCCTTCCGGACATGCGTTAACACTTGGTAAAAATCCTGGATCTGTACGTGGAAACTCCCGTCGGGGGACAACCGGGGCCTATAAGGCAAGTGGGCCCAAATTTTCTATCTATGTACATATGTCCTAAGCAAACCAAACAAATAGAAATGTACACCAGGCTACCCTCGTACGGAGATTTTTATAGGGGTAGACGATCCGAAGCCCCGGTCTAGGGTTTCGCCGGAGGAAGACCACCGGAGCATCAGAATCACATGAAAACTTGCATGTGCCCCTAGAGTATGTGTGTGAGAGTGATAAAAGCTGGTAGGTGCCATGTGTAGGCCCCAGGTGTGACGCCGCTTCCTAAAGATGCGTTAACACTTGGTAAAATCCTGGATCTGTACGTGGAAACTCCCTCCGGGGACAACCGGGGCCGAGAATGTGGAAAAGTGGGCCCAACCTTTTATATCCATGTACATATGTCCTAAACAAACCAAAACAAGTATAAAGGTCCACGGAGCTACCCTCGAACGGAGATAGCTATAGGGGTGACGATCTAGGGCCCCTGGTCTAGGATTTCGCCGGAGGAAGACCACCGGAGCATCGGAATCACATGAAAACTTGCATGTGCACTTAGCATATGTGTGTGAGAGTGGTTCAAGGTTGGTAGGTTCCATGTGTAGGCCCCAAGTGTGACCCCCTTCCCGGACATGTGTTAACGCTTTGTAAAATCCTGGATCTATACGTGGAAACTCCGCCGCGAGACAACTCGGGCCAATAATGTGGCAAAGTGGGCCCAACCATTGATCTTGATGTACATATGTCCTAAACAAACCAAATCAAGTAGAAAGGTCCACCGGGCTACCCTCGTATGGAGATAGCTATAGGGGTAGATGATCCGGGGGCCCCTGTATGGGGTTTGCTCGAGAAGACCACCGGAGCGTCGGAATCACATGAAAACTTGCATGTGCCCCGAGAATATGTGTGTGTGAGAGTGGTTCAACGTTTGTAGGTGCCATGTGTAGGCCCAGAAGGACCCCCCTTCCAGGACATGCGTTAATGCTTGGTAAAATTCTATATCTTTATGGAAACTCCCGTCGCGGGAAACCGGGGCTAGAATGTTGCAAAGTGGGCCCAACCATTGCTCTCCATGTACATATGTGCTAAACAAACCAAAACAAGTAGAAAGGTCCACCGGGCTACCCTCGAACGGACATAGCTATAGGGGTAGATGACCTGGGGCATCGGTCTAGGGTTTCGCTGGGGAAGACCACCGAAGTGTCGGAATCCACATGAAAACTTGCATGTGCCCCTATCATATGTGTGTGAGAGTGGTGAAAGGTTTGTAGGTGCCATGTTTAGGCCCCAGGTGTGACCCCCCTTCCCGGACATGCGTTAATGCTTGGTAAAATCCTGGATCTGTATGTGGAAACTCCTGCCGCGGCACAACCGGGGCCTAGAATGTGGCAAAGTGGGCCCAACCTTTGCTCTCCATGTACATATGTCCTAAAAAAAACCAAAACAAGTAGAAAGGTCCACCGGGCTACCCTCGAACGGGCATAGCTATAGGGGTAGATGATATGGGCCCCGGTCTAGGGTTTCGCTGGAGGAAGATCACCGAAGTGTCGGAATAACATGAAAACTTGCATGTGCCCCTATCATATGTGTGTGTGTGAGAGTGGTGCAAGGTTGGTAGGTGCCATGTTTTGGCCCAGGTGTGACCCCCCTTCCCGGACATGCGTTAATGCTTGGTAGAATCATGGATATATGTGGAAACTCCTGCCGCGGGACAACCAGGGCCTAGAATGTGGCAAAGTGGGCCCAACTATTGCTATACATGTACATAGGTCCTAAAAAAACCAAAACAAATAGAAAGTTCCACTGGGCTGCCCTCGTACGGAGATAGCTATAGGGGTAGACGATCCGGGGCCCCTGATCTAGGGTTTCGCCGGAGGAAGACCACCGGAGCGTCGGAATCACATGAAAGCTTGCATGTGCCCCTAGCATATGTGTATGAGAGTGTTGCAAGGTTGGTAGGTGCCATGTATAGGCCCAGGTGTGACCCCCCTTCCCGGACATGCGTTAACACTTGGTAAAATCCTGGATCTGTACGTGGAAACTCCCGCGGGACAACCAGGCCTAGAATGTGGCAAAGTTGGCCCAACCTTGCTCTCCATGTACATCCATCCTAAACAAACCAAAACAAGTAGAAAGATACACCGGGCTACCCTTGTACGGAGATAGCTATAGGGGTAGATGATCTAGGGGCCCGGTCTAGGGTTTCGCGGAGGAAGACCATCGGAGCGTCGGAATCACATGAAAACTTGCATGTGCCCCTATCATATGTGCGTGAGAGTGGTGTGCAAGGTTGGTTGGTTCCATGTGTAGGCCCCAGGTGTGACCCCCTTCTCGGAATTGCGTTAACGCTTGGTAAAATCCTGGATCTGTACGTGGAAACTACCGCCGCAGGACAACGGGGCCGAGAATGTGTCAAAGTGGGCCAAACCTTTGATCTCCATGTACATATGTCCTGAAAAAACCAAAAAAAAGTATAAAGGTGCCCCGGGCTACCCTCGTACGGACATAGCCATAGGGGTAGATGATCCGGGGCCTGGTCTAGGGTTTCGCCGGAGGAAGACCACCGAAGCGTCAGAATCACATGAAAACTTGCATGTGCCCCTATAATATGTGTGTGAGAGTGGTGCGAGGTTTGTAGGTGCCATGTGTAGGCCCAGGTGTGACCCCCCTTCTCACACATGCGTTAATGCTTGGTAAAATCATGGATCTGTATGTGGAAACTCCCGCCGCGGGACAACCGGGGCCTAGAATGTGGAAAAGTGGGCCCAACCTTTGCTCTGCATGCAATATGTCCTAAACGAACCAAAACAAATAGAAAGGTCCACAGGGTAGCTCGAAGGAGATAGCTATAGGGGTAGATGATGTGGGGCCTCGGTCTAGGGTTTCGCTGGAGGTAGACCACCAGAGTGTCAGAATCACATGAAAACTTGCATGTGCCCCTAGGACATGTGTGTGAGAGTGGTTCAAGGTTGGTAGGTGCCATGTGTGGCCCCAGGTGTGACCCCCTTCCCGGACATGCGTTAACACTTGGTAAAATCCTGGATCTGTACGTGGAAACTCCGTCGGGGGACAACCGGGGCCTATAATGTGGCAAAGTGGGCCCAAAATTGCTCTCTATGTACATATGTCCTAAGCAAACCAAAACAAATAGAAATGTACACCAGGCTACCCTCGTACAGAGATTTATAGGGGTAGACGATCCGGGGCCCCCGGTCTAGGGTTTCGCCGGAGGAAGACCACCGGAGCATCAGAATCACATGAAGACTTGCATGTGCCCCTAGAATATGTGTGTTAGAGTGATAAAGGTTGGTAGGTGCCATGTGTAGGCCCCAGGTGTGACGCCGCTTCCTAAAGATGCGTTAACACTTGGTAAAATCCTAGATCTGTACATGGAAACTCCCTCCGGGGACAACCGGGCCGAGAATGTGGAAAAGTGGGCCCAACCTTTTATATCCATGTACATATGTCCTAAACAAACCAAAACAAGTATAAAGGTCCACGAGCTACCCTCGAACGGAGATAGCTATAGGGGTGGACGATGGGGCCCCTGGTCTAGGATTTCGCCGGAGGAAGACCACCGGAGCATCGGAATCACATGAAAACTTGCATGTGCACTTAGCATATGTGTGTGAGAGTGGTTCAAGGTTGGTAGGTTCCATGTGTAGGCCCCAGTGTGACCCCCTTCCCGGACATGCGTTAACGCTTTTAAAATCCTAGATCTATACGTGGAAACTCCTGCCGCGAGACAACTCGGGCCAATAATGTGGCAAAGTGGGCCCAACCATTGCTCTGATGTACATATGTCCTAAACAAACCAAATCAAGTAGAAAGGTCCACCGGGCTACCCTCGTATGGAGATAGCTATAGGGGTAGGGGTAGATGATCCGGGCCCCGGTCTGGGGTTTCTGGAGGAAGACCACCGGAGCGTCGGAATCACATGAAAACTTGCATGTGCCCCGAGAATATGTGTGTGAGAGTGGTTCAACGTTGTAGGTGCCATGTGTAGGCCCAGAAGTGACCCCCCTTCCAGGACATGCGTTAATGCTTGGTAAAATCCTGTATCTGTACATGGAAACTCCCGTCGCGGGAAACCGGGGCCTAGAATGTGGCAAAGTGGGCCCAACCATTGCTCTCCATGTACATATGTGCTAAAAAACCAAAACAAGTAGAAAGGTCCACCGGGCTACCCTCGAACGGACATAGCTATAGGGGTAGATGACCTGGGGCATCGGTCTAGGGTTTCGCTGGAGGAAGACCACCGAAGTGTCGGAATCCCATGAAAACTTGCATGTGCCCCTATCATATGTGTGTGAGAGTGGTGAAAGGTTTGTAGGTGCCATGTTTAGGCCCCAGGTGTGACCCCCCTTCCGGACATGCGTTAATGCTTGGTAAAATCCTGGATCTGTATGTGGAAACTCCTGCCGCGGCACAACCGGGGCCTAGAATGTGGCAAAGTGGGCCAACCTTTGCTCTCCATGTACATATGTCCTAAAAAAACCAAAACAAGTAGAAAGGTCCACCGGGCTACCCTCGAACTGCATAGCTATAGGGGGTAGATGAGGGGCCCCGGTCTAGGGTTTCGCTGGAGGAAGATCACCGAAGTGTCGGAATAACATGAAAACTTGCATGTGCCCCTATCATATGTGTGTGAGAGTGGTGCAAGGTTGGTAGGTGCCATGTTTAGGCCCCAGCTGTGACCCCCCTTCCCGGACATGCGTTAATGCTTGGTAGAATCATGGATCTGTATGTGGAAACTCCTGCCGCGGGACAACCAGGGCCTAGAATGTGGCAAAGTGGGCCCAACTATTGCTATACATGTACATAGGTCCTAAAAAAACCAAAACAAATAGAAAGTTCCACTGGGCTTGCCTCGTACGGAGATAGCTATAGGGGTAGACGATCCGGGGCCCCTGATCTAGGGTTTCGCCGGAGGAAGACCAACGGAGCGTCGGAATCACATGAAAGCTTGCATGTGCCCCTAGCATATGTGTATGAGAGTGGTGCAAGGTTGTTAGGTGCCATGAATAGGCCCCAGGTGTGACCCCCCTTCCCGGACATGAGTTAACACTTGGTAAAATCCTGGATCTGTACGTGGAAACTCCCGCCGCGGGACAACCAGGGCCTAGAATGTGGCAAAGTGGCCCAACCTTTCCTCTCCATGTACATCCATCCTAAACAAACAAAAAAAGTATAAAGGTGCCTGGGCTACCCTCGTACGGACATAGCCATAGGGGTAGACGATCCGGGGGCCTGGTCTAGGGTTTCGTCGGAGGAAGACCACCGAAGCGTCAGAATCACATGAAAACTTGCATGTGCCCCTATAATATGTGTGTGAGAGTGGTGCGAGGTTTGTAGGTGCCATGTGTAGGCGCCAGGTGTGACCCCCTTCTCGGACATGCGTTAATGCTTGGTAAAATCATGGATCTGTATGTGGAAACTCCCCCCGCGGGACAAACCGGGGCCTAGAATGTGGAAAAGTGGGCCCAACCTTTGCTCTCCATGCACATATGTCCTAAACGAAGCAAAACAAATAGAAAGGTCCACTGGGTAGCCTCGAATCGAGATAGCTATAGGGGTAGATGATGTGGGGCCCCGGTCTAGGGTTTCGCTGGAGGTAGACCACCGAGTGTCGGAATCACATGAAAACTTGCATGTGCCCCTAGGACATGTGTGTGAGAGTGGTTCAAGGTTGTTAGGTGCCATGTGTGGCCCCAGGTGTGACCCCCTTCCCGGACATGCGTTAACACTTGGTAAAATCCTAGATCTGTACGTGGAAACTCCGCCGGGGGGACAACCGGGGCCTATAATGTGGCAAAGTGGGCCCAAATTTGCTCTCTATGTACATATTTCCTAAAAAAACCAAAACAAATAGAAAGGTACACTAGGCTACCCTCGTACGGAGATTTTTATAGGGGTAGACGATCCGGGGCCCTCGGTCTAGGGTTTCGCCGGAGGAAGACCACCGGAGCATCAGAATCACATGAAAACATGCATGTGCCCCTAGACTATGTGTGTGAGAGTGATAAAAGGTTGGTAGGTGCCATGTGTAGGCCCCAGGTGTGACCCCCGCTTCCTAGAGATGCGTTAACACTTGGTAAAATCCTGGATCTGTACGTGGAAACTCCCTCCGGGGGACAACCGGGGCCGGGGCCGAGAATGTGGAAAAGTGGGCCCAACCTTTTATATCCATGTACATATGTCCTAAACAAACCAAAACAAGTATAAAGGTCCACGGAGCTACCCTCGGACGGAGATAGCTATAGGGGTGGACGATCTGGGCCCCTGGTCTAGGATTTCGCCGGAGGAAGACCACCGGAGCATCGGAGTCACATGAAACTTGCATGTGCACTTAGCATATGTGTGTGAGAGTGGTACAAGGTTGGTAGGTTCCATGTGTAGGGCCCCAAGTGTGACCCCCTTCCCGGACATGCGTTAACGCTTTGTAAAATCCTGGATCTATACGTGGAAACTCCTGTCGCGAGACAACTCGGGCCAATAATGTGGCAAAGTGGGACCAGCATTGCTCTCCATGTACATATGTCCTAAACAAACCAAATCAAGTAGAAAGGTCCACCGGGCTACCTCGTATGGAGATAGCTATAGGGGTAGATGATCCGGGGGCCCGGGTTTGGGTTTGCTGGAGGAAGACCACCGGAGCGTTGGAATCACATGAAAACTTGCATGTGCCCCTAGAATATGTGTGTGAGAGTGGTTCAACGTTTGTAGGTGCCATGTGTAGGCCCAGAAGTGACCCCCCTTCCAGGACATGCGTTAATGCTTGGTAAAATCCTGTATCTGTACATGGAAACTCCCGCCGCGGGACAACCAGGGCCTAGAATGTGGCAAAGTGGGCCCAACCATTGCTCTCCATGTACATATGTGCTAAACAAACCAAAACAGTAGAAAGGTCCACCGGCTACCCTCGAACGGACATAGCTATAGGGGTAGATGATCTGGGGCATCGGTCTAGGGTTTCGCTGGAGGAAGACCACCGAGTGTCGGAATCACATGAAAACTTGCATGTGCCCCTATATCATGTGTGTGAGAGTGGTGCAAGGTTTGTAGGTGCCATGTTTAGTCCCCAGGTGTGACCCCCCTTCCCGGACATGCGTTAATGCTTGGTAAAATCCTGGATCTGTATGTGGAAACTCATGCCGCGGGACAACCGGGGCCTAGAATGTGACAAGTGGGCCCAACCTTTGCTCTCCATGTACATATTTCCTAAAAAAACCAAAACAAATATAAAGGTCCACTGGGCTGCCCTCGTACGGAGATAGCTATAGGGGTAGACGATCCAGGGCCCCCGGTCTAGGGTTTCGCCGGAGGAAGACCAGGAGCGTCAGAATCACATGAAAACTTGCATCTGCCCCTAGCTATGTGTATGAGAGTGGTGCAACGTTGGTAGGTGCCATGTATAGGCCCAGGTGTGACCCCCCTTCCCGGACATGCGTTAACACTTGGTAAAATCCTGGATCTGTACGTGGAAACTCCCACCGTGGGACAACCAGGGCCTAGAATGTGGCAAAGTTGGCCCAACCTTTGCTCTCCATGTACATCCGTCCTAAAAAAACAAAACAAGTAGAAAGATCCACGCGGGCTACCCTCGTACGGATATAGCTAGAGGGGTAGATGATCCGGGGGCCCGGTCTAGGTTTTCGCCGAGGAAGACCACCGGAGCGTCGGAATCACATGAAAAATTGCATGTGCCCCTATCATATGTGCGTGAGTGGTGCAAGGTTGGTAGGTTCCATGTGTAGGCCCCAGGTGTGATCCCCTTCCCGGACATGCGTTAACGCTTGGTAAAATCCTGGATTGTACGTGGAAACTACCGCCGCGGGACAGCCTGGGCCGAGAATGTGTCAAAGTGGGCCAAACCTTGATCTCCATGCACATATGTCCTGAACAAACCAAAAAAATGTATAAAGGTCCACAGGGCTATCCTCGTACGGACATAGCCATAGGGGTAGACGATTCGGGGCCTGGTCTAGGGTTTCTCCGGAGGAAGACCACCGAAGCGTCGGAATCACATGGAAACTTGCATGTGCCCCAATAATAGTGTGTGAGAGTGGTGCAATGTTTGTAGGTGCCATGTGTAGGCCCCAGGTGTGACCCCCTTCTCGGACATGCGTTAATGCTTGGTAAAATCATGGATATGTATGTGGAAACTCCCTCCGGGGGACAACCGGGCCTAGAATGTGGCAAAGTGGGCCCAACCTTTTCTCTCCATGCACATATGTCCTAAACGAACCAAAACAAATAGAAAGGTCCGCCGGGTAGCCTCGAATGGAGATAGCTATAGGGTAGATGATCTGGGGCCCGGCTAGGGTTTCGCTGGAAGGAGAGCACCGGAGCGTCGGAATCACATGAAAACTTGCATGTGCCCCTAGGACATGTGTGTGAGAGTGGTTCAATGTTGGTAGGTGCCTTGTTGTGCCCCAGGTGTGACCCCCTTCCCGGACATGCGTTAACACTTGGTAAAATCCTAGATCTGTACGTGGAAACTCCCACCGCGGGACAACCGGGCCTATAATGTGGCAAAGTTGGCCAAAATTTGCTCTCTATGTACATATGTCCTAAACAAACCAAAAAAAATAGAAAGCTAACAAGGCTACCCTCGTACGGAGATTTTTATAGGGGTAGACGATATGGGGCCCCGGGTCTATGGTTTCGCCAGAGGAAGACCACTGGAGCATCAGAATCACATGCAAACTTGCATGTGCCCCCTAGAATATGTGTGTGAGAGTGATAAAAGGTTGGTAGTGCCATGTGTAGGCCCCAGGTGTGACCCCGCTTCCTAGAGATGCGTTAACACTTGGTAAAATCCTGGATCTGTACGTGGAAACTCCCTCCGGGGGACAACGGGGCCGAGAATGTGGAAAAGTGGGCCAAACATTTTATCTATATGTACATATGTCCTAAAGAAACCAAAACAAGTATAAAGGTCCACGGAGCTTCCCTCGTACGGAGATAGCTATAGGGGTGGACGATCTGGGGCCCCCGGTCTAGGATTTCTACGGAGGAAGACCACCGGAGCGTCGGAATCACATGAAAACTTGCATGTGCACTTAGAATATGTGTGTGAGAGTGGTACAAGGTTGGTAGTTGCCATGTGTAGGACCCAGGTGTGACCCCCTTCCCGGACATGGGTTAACACTTTGTAAAATCATGGATCTGTACGTGGAAACTCCTGCGCGAGACAACCGGGCCAAGAATGTGGCAAAGTGGGCCCAAACATTTGCTCTCCATGTACATATGTCCTAAAAAACAAAACAAGTAGAAAGGTCCGATGGCTACCCTCGTATGGAGATAGCTATAGGGGTAGATGATCGGGGGGCCCCGGTCTGGGGGTTTGCTGGAGGAAGACCACCGGAGCGTCGGAATCACATGAAAACTTGCATCTGCCCCTAGAATACGTGTGTGAGACTGTTTCAACGTTTGTAGGTGCCATGTGTAGGCCCAGGAATGACCCCCCTTCCTGGACATGCGTTAATGCTTGGTAAATCTTGGATCTGTACATGGAAACCCGCCGCGGGACAACCGGGGCCAAGAATGTGGCAAAGTGGGCCAAACCATTGCTCTCCATGTACATATGTGCTAAACAAACCAAAACAAGTAGAAAGGTCTACCGGGCTACCCTCGACGGACATAGCTATGGGGTAGATGATCTGGGCATCGGTCTAGGGTTCGCTGGTGGAAGACCACCGAGTGTCGGAATCACAGAAAACTTGCATGTGCCCCTATCATATGTGTGTAAGAGTGGTGCAAGGTTGGTAGGTTCCATGTTTAGGCCCCAGGTGTGACCCCCCTTCCCGGACATGCGTTAATGCTTGGTAAATCCTGGATCTAAACTGGAAACTCCTGCCGCGGTACAACCAGGGCCTAGAATGTGGCAAAGTTGGCCCAACCTTTGCTCTCCATGTACACCCTCCTAAAAAACCAAAAAAAGTAGAAAGATCCACCGGGCTACCCTCGTACGGAGATAGCTATAGGGTTAGATGATCCGGGGGCCCCGGCCTAGGGTTTCGCGGAGGAAGACCACCGGAGGTCGGAATAACATGAAAACTTGCATGTGCCCCTATCATATGGGCGTGAGATGGTCCAAGGTTGGTAGGTTGCCATGTGTAGGCCCCAGGTGTGGCCCCCTTCCGGACATGCGTTAACGCTTGGTAAAATCCTGCATATGTACGTGGAAACTACCCGGGACAGCCGGGGCCGAGAATGTGTGAAAGTGGGCAAACCTTTGATCTCCATGCACATATGTCCTCAAACAACCAAAAAAAAAGTATAAAGGTCCACCGGGCTACCCTCTTACGGACATAGCCATAGGGTAGACGATCCGGGGGCCTGGTCGAGGGTTTCGCCCGAGGAAGACCACCGGAACCTAGAATGTGGCAAAGTGGGCCCGACCATTGCTCTCCATGCAAAATGTCCTACACGAACTAAAAAAATAGAAAGGTCCACCGGGTAGCTCGAATGGAGATAGCTATAGGGGTAGATGATCTGGGGCCCGGTCTAGGGTTTCCCTGGAGGAAAGACACCGAGCGTCGGAATCACATGAAAACTTGCATGTTCCCAAGGACATGTGTGTGAGAGTGGTTCAAGGTTTGTAGGTGCCATGTGTAGGCCCCAGGTGTGACCCCCCTTCTCGGACATGCGTTAATGCTTGGTAAAATCCTGGATCTGTACATGGAAACTCTCGCCGTGGGACAACAGGGGCAAAGAATGTGGCAAAGTGGGCCAAACAATTTCTCTCCATGTAACATATGTGCTAAACAAACCAAAACAGTAGAAGGTCCACCGGGCTACCCTTGAACGGACATAGCTATAGGGGTAGATGATCTCGGGCCCGGTCTAGGGTTCTTTCGCTGGAGGAAGACCACCGGAGCATCGGAATCACATGAAAACTGCATGTGCCCCTACTACATGTGTGTGAGAGTGTTGACAGGTTGGTTGGTGCCATGTGTAGGCCCTAGGTGTGAACCCCTTCCCCGGACATGCGTTAACACTTGGTAAAATCCTGGATCTGTACGTGGAAACTCCCGCCTCGGGACAACCGGGGAAGAGAATTTGGCAAAGTGGGCCGAACCTTTGCCCTTTATGTACATATGTACTAAACAAACCAAAAAAGTATAAAGGTCCACAGGGCTACCCTCGTACCGAGATAGCTATAGGGGTAGACGATCCAGGGCCCGGTCTAGGGTTTCGGCGGAGGAAAGACCACCAGAGCATCGGAATCACATGAAAACTGCATGTGCCCCTAGAATATGTTTGTGAGAGTGGTGTGCAAAGTTCGTAGGGTGCCATGTGTAGGCCAAAGGTGTGACCATCCTTCCCGGACATGCGTTAACACTTGGTAAAATGATGGATCTGTACATGGAAACTCCGAACGGGACAACCAGGGCCGAGAATGTGGAAAAGTGGGCCAGTGTTTGCTCTCCACGTACATATGTCCTAAAGAAAACCAAACAAATATAAAGGTCCACCAGGCTACCCTCGTACGGGATAGCTATAGGGGTGGACGATCCGGGGGCCCCGATCTAGGGTTTCGCCGAGGAGACCACCGGAGCGTCGGAATCACATGAAAACTTGCATGTGCACCTAGAATATATGTGTGAGAGGTTACATGGTTGTAGGGTCCATGTGTAGGCCCAGGTGTCACCCCCTTAACGAACATGCGTTAACTTGGTAAATCATGGATCGGTACGTGGAAACTCTCGCCGTGGGACAACCGGGGCCAAGATTGTGGCAAGTGGGCCAAACCATTGCTCTCCATGTACATATGTGCTAAAAAAACAAAAACAAGTAGAATGGTCCACCGGGCTACCCTCGAACGAAGATAGCTATAGGGGTAGATGATCCGGGGCCTCTTTTAGGGTTTCGCCGGAGGAAGACCACCAGAGTGTCGGAATCACATGAAAAATTGCATGTGCCCGTAGCATATGTGTCTGAGATTGGTTGCAAGGTTGGTAGGTACCATTTGTAGGCCCCAGGTGTGACCCCCCTTCCCATACATGCGTTAACACTTGGTAAAATCCTAGATCTATACGTGGAATGTCCCCCCTCGGGACACACCGGGGCCGAGAATGTGGAAAAGTGGGGCCACCCTTTTATCTCCATGTACATAGGTCCAAAAAACCAAAAAAAAGTATAAAGGTCTAACAGGCTACCCTCGTATGGAGATATTATAGGGGTAGACGATCTAGGGCCCCGGTCTAGGGTTTCGCCTGAGGAAGACCACCGGAGCATCGGAATCACATGAATCTGCTTGTGCGACCTAGAATATGTGTGTGTGATAGTGGTTACAAAGGTTAGTAGGTACCAAGTGTAGGCCCCAGGTCTGACCCCCCTTCCTGGACATGCGGTAACA